>BSBK01001896.1:1137500-1257500 GCA_027943335.1 Chamaecyparis obtusa | reverse complement strand
ACATAGTTATTCTAGAGTTCTAAGTCCAATATGATAAATTTACAATGGACGAACACAATTATCTATCTACATGTTTATTCATAATTAGGAGGTTTAAATGGTAATCCCTTACATAAGTATAAGGAGTCCAATACAATGTCCTAATAAAAGGGGTGTTAATATTTACTAAATCCATTAATTTATGTACTTACAACTATAATTGGATTAGTTAGGTGGTGTCCAATTTGAATAAGGATTGAGTGAGAAAATTTAACTTATTATATCATTCAAGATACTTATTCCTAGGTTAAATTTACACATACCAAATCTATTAGAAAAAAACATTAACCTTCTATTTAAGTAATAATAAAATTATTAATAACATAAATATTAATTAAGTGCTATGATAAAATAAATTAAACTACACTTAACACATCAAATTTTAATTTAATAAATTAAAATGCATTTAATAAATAAAATTTAATTTAATTTATTAAACTACATTTAATAAATAAAGTTTAGTTTAATTTATTAAATTACATTTAGTAAATAAAATTTAATTGGATTTATTAAATTACATTTAGAAGCTAAAATTTAATTTTATTAATTAAATTACATTTAACACATTAAATTGTAATTTAATTAATAAATAAATAATAGAAAAAAATGAAATAAATAAAAAATACATTTAAAATTTTATAAGGGAGGGACCTTCTTCCCTTTTTAAGTCCCCGAGGGGTCCGACATGTGGGCCACCTACTTGCAGAGCGGTATGCCTATAGGATAGGGCCTGCACTTGTCGTAGCAAGTGGTACCCTGCCTCGGTAGGGCCCGTCCCTACTACTACAGGCAGGTACCTGGGTGGTAGGGCCCGTAGCCAATGCAACGCTGAAGGGAGTGGGATGTGGGGCCTTTGACCCCCCATATATATATATATATATATATATATATATATATATATATATATATATATATATATATATATATATATATATATATATATATATATATATATATATATATATATATATATATATATATATATATATATGTATGTATGTATGTATGTATGTATTTTTGAATTATTTTTTTTAAAACATGCCTTATGTCATAGATATGTCTTGGCATTATATTTGTTTTATTATTAATATATTTTTCTTGATAAAGCAAGATTATATTAATGTAATTTATTTTTTTGAAATGGCCTCTTTTTAGGCTCCTAGGGTGGCGACCCAGGTGGGTCCCACCCAAGTTGGCTTACTTGGAGTTGCACTCCCTTCTTAATTAAATATTTATTTTATTGCCAAGTGGATGGAGGAATAATATTTTATATTGACTGTGGCATATGGAAAGTGTACGGGGATTTAATTTGCTTCTCCATACATTTTCTAGAGACCTGTAGGTCTCTAAAGGGAAGCTTTACTTGAAATTTTGGCAAGTGTATTTGTGTTGATTTCTATTCTTTTTTTTTGTTGTTGTATTACCTTGTAGAAAGAAGTAAGGTTAATTGCAAGATAGGTTGGTTTGCACATAGAGATGTATCCTATTATCATAATCTAAAACATGCTATAATGAACTCTTCTCTTTTCATACATTCTCAATATATTTACAAGTCAAAGAACTTTTAAATCCTTTATTGAATTCAACACATAATAAGCTTAAATCTCTATGCTAGTTAGCAATATTAATATAGTTCCTCTCTCCATTTTATTATTGCCAACCAACCTTGTTATATACCTTAACACATGTTTACTACCATAATTTTCTTGATAAAGGAACTATTATATACATTCATTTCCATTAAATCTCAATACAACAAGTAATAGGGAAACTATAGATTAAGTAAATAAACAACATTGCACAAGACAAATCTATTACGAAAAGAACCAAAGACCTTCCTTTCAAGACTCAAGAGGCATCAAATACAATGTTACAAATATATAATTCTTGGAGTGATATCAAAATTACAACAACACAATACATTTTTGCTTCAATATGACACCCAAAGAAGACCTTTCCAAGAGTTTTTTCCAAAAGAACATGGCTCCAAACCCTAAAAATGAAAAGGGGAAAACCATGGAGAGCTCACCTCCCATCCAAGGTCTCAAGGAGACCACCCTCGAGCTTGGAGAACCAAGGCTGAATGGTATACACAATCAAATGCTCACAAACAACATATATGCACAAAACAACAATTAACTCCCAACCAAGGCTTCACAAATGAGTTTTCCAAACCTATTGAAGTAGGGTGAAGGTGGGCTTTTAGAAGGAGGATAATGCCATTGCAGATACAAATTTTCAACAAGAGTTTTCCATGCCTTTCCAAGGCTACATTGACATTCCTTCCATATACATATTTTTTCATTTCCATTCCCAAGTACAAATATTTGCAACATGGCTTCATGGAGCCCATACTCCATGAAATTATCCCTCTTCTCCAAGAGAAGAGACTCTCACTACAATGGAGAGCCCAACTAAATCCTCCACCCAAGGCCACTTCTTCCCTTCCCAAAGGGTGAGTAATACCTTAAACTCCCATGCACAGCACTCCCAAAACAAAAGAACAAAGATTGATTCAAAACCCAAATGCGTCCCCAATCAAACACAACAATAACAAGATTTACATACTAAATACAAGAGCTTTACATTTTCATCCAAAACAATAATACACAAAACTAAAATACAAGAGCTTTTCTCCATGGCTAGAATTCACCAACCTTGGTCCAAGCAAAATGGCAAGAAGATAGTTGAGAAGAGCTCCTTATCCTTTGTATATTTTCCTTTTTCCAACCCTAATTGTCTCTAAAGTTAGAGAGTGGGTTAACACCCTCTAATTCTCTCCAGCCCCCCTAAAAAGACCTCTAAAGATGTACTCAAGAACTAGCAATTAATGAGACATGCCCTCTAGTCCTTTGGTCTTCCCTCTTGTCCTCCCTCTTAATTGTGAGTTTAGTAAGGAGTGTGGGACAAGTTAGATGCATATGTCCACCTCCATTTTAACCACTTTAAAAAAGTAGGCTTTTTGGAGGACCATAATGGTGATCTAGGATTTCCCATAGGTAAAAACTAGCCCCCAACCTAAGGTACCCCCCCTAGGGTAAGCTAATTTACGCCAAAAATATACTCTAGGGTCATTTTTTACCGCTCTAAAGTACCCCTAAAGTTCAAATCCGAGTTCCAACTTGATGTGATCCCTACAAGACATCTACATGCAAGTGGGACTAAGATAATACCCTCTAAGGTTAGGTGATCCTTGTCCGAGCCCTAATTTGACATGTCACCCTCCACATGTACAATACAAGTGTCAAGTGACACCATGAAATACACATCACATTCACAATGACATGTATGATTAACAACATGAATTCAAACTATTAACACACATACAAATCATGTTTAAAAACAAGATCACATTACAATAAGGTTTAAATCTCTTAATCAGATTAAAGCTTGGCTTACTCAATTCACATGTGTTTAGCCCTGATTCTTTGAATAATTCCATGGTTCTCTTTCCTGCACACCAAATTCGAGCATCAGTAGTCCAAGGTAATAAAATCACATGTAATTATACATATACAACTCATAATTAGCAACATTAAATCAATATGCAGAATTCAACTCCTAATTACAATTTTCATCGAGTAATGTTTACACATAGTATCTTCATAAATCATCATGAAATGTTATCCATGATACTTCCTAATGTAGAGCATAATCCATGAAATAATCACATATCTAAGCATGTATAACCAAAATCAATAATATGTCCTAGGTTCTAGTCCACATCAAAATATAGTCCGCATAATGTAATCATCATCATAAAACATAATATAATGAGTCTATGTCAGAATGATCATAAAGTGTATCAAAGTATCAAAACATAAAGTATCAAAATGTGAATGGATCAATAATGCTATGATGGGTCGGGGTGAGGCCTCACATGAAGAGAGTGCTTATTGATGGAGGAGCTATCTTGAATATTTATACTCTAAACTTGGTAAAAGTCCTAGGGTTTTTTGAGGAGGCTATTGATCCAAAGAAACAAATAACAATCAAATCCTACGATGATGAAGAATGAGTGTCTAAAGGGGTGATAATACTTCCCATCAGCGCTTTTCCTATGTAAAAGGAGACCATCTACAAAGTTTTAGATTTAAAGTTGAGCTATAATATTTTGTTAGGGAGGCCATGGATCCATGAAATGTAGGCTTTTCCTTCTACTTACCACCAATGTTTAAAATTCCCTTATCTAGGGTAGGAGATCATGGTAAGTGGGGACTCAAACCCCTTCCAATATTGTAACAACATGAAGCCTATTAACGACTCTCTAGTCCCTCATAATGCAAAGAGGTCTATACCTAATCATATAGAGAAAGGGAACAGTTCTAAGGACCTTCCATTATTAAATGGAAAGGAAAAGATAGAAGAAGGAATTGTTGTTGAAGACATCTCAAGACCCACTAACCTAGCTACATTAGCTAAAGGAAAAGAAAAGGTTAGTGAGGAAAATATTATTGAAAATCAGAAAGAAGATCAAACCAAATTTTTCCAAGTCTACACCAAGGAGGCTCATTACTAGAAAATGGATTAAATGATGAGAAATTTTGATAAACAATGCCAGATCAAGCAAAAAGGAGTAGGTGAATATTCATTATCCATGATGGACTTGCCATTATCACCTAAATTATATGGAAGACCACTTAATCTACCCAATAAATATAATGATCACTTTGTGAGAGAAAACACATCTTCATCTATGGATGAGGATGATAATGAAATCCTAAATTGGCTTTACAAGGATGAAGGAACAAGTGCACATGAAAAACACATTCAGAATGTAAGCATTCCCACACATCAATCTGGGAAAGGATTTCAAATCATGCAAAAGATGGGATACAAAGGCCAAGGACCTTTGGGTACAAGGAACAAAGGACTCATCAAACCCATCTAAATAACATGGAGAGATAGTAAAGAGAATACATGATTAGGGTACCTCGAACAAGGGTACACTCAAAAGAACTATCCTAAATTCTATGATCAAACATTGCAATTAGAATCACATAGTGATGAATATTCTAAAAATTGAGAGTGGGAATCATTGTAAAGTGATTCATTCCATGATAAGAAGGTGGATGTTATTCATACCTATACTTCTAGAAAAGAAAAAGACCAAATAGCAGAACCAAATCAAAATCGAGCCTCTAGTTCAAATCAAGTGGTCTTATAAGACATCTAAATTCAAGAAATTGAAGTAAATCAATGGGTAGGAGAACCCTACGTACCATCAGGGAGACCTACCATAGAGGGATCTAATGTTAGGTTCAATCCACGAGACTTTTTTCCAATAGAAACCTTAGAGGAGTCTAGTGAGGAAGACTTTGACCCTAATTCTTTTGAACATTTAGAAGAGGTGCATGTCATAGAGTTGAATGATATAATGTTCAAACCATCAAATGAGGTATTATCCCTAAACCCCATCGAACCAAACCAAAGCATTGATCCCTTAACTCTTATATAATTAGAATTAATCAAATGGGATTCCATTGAATGAACCATCCTCCCAACCTTTTTGAATGACAATGTGGTGTCCCAATACCTCAATGCAGTTGAAGCTTCTTCTACCATGGAATATCAAGAGGAAATGACAAAGGGAAGTATCCAAACTTTCAATTCATTTAAAAATTAAAAAAACAAAAAAAGGAAAAAAGGAAAAGAATCTAATGTTGAAAACCACATAGTGGCAGCATTAGATAGAAAAGAAAAAAAATAAAGAATGTTTTTGAAGGTGAAAACCCAATTGAGGCACCTAAAAAATGGAGTTTGGATACTTTACATGAATACTATTAAGAGAGATCTCCCATCTTGATCCAGCCTACAAAGAAGGTAAACATTGGGTCAGAATCCGAGCCAAAGATCATACACCTAGCAACATCCTTATCTAATGAAGAGAGAAAAGAATTCATCCAAATCTTCAAGGAAAAAAAAATCAACTTCGCATGGTCATATGATGATATGTCAAGATTAGATCCAAACTTGATCATACATCATTTGAACATCAAAGAAGGAACTAAACTAGTCAAACAAAAGCTAAGAAAGATGCATCCAAATATAGCCTTGCTTCTAAAAGTGGAGTTGGAGAAATTGCTAAAAGTTGGGTTTATCAGGGCCATTGATTATGCTCAATGGATTTCAAACATCACGTCAGTTTCAAAAGTAGACAAGTCCATCAGGATTTTCATAGACTTTAGAGACCTCAATCTGGCGTGTCCTGAGAATGACTTTCCTCTACCAAGCATAGATGCCATTGTAGATTTAATAGCAAGACATTCAATGTTCTCACTTATGGACAGGTTTAGTGGCTATAACAAGATAAATATAGCACCTGAGGATCAAGATAAGACAACATTCACATGTGCATGGGGTGTATTCTATTGGAATGTTATGCCTTTTGGTTTGAAGAACGCCAGAGCAACCTATCAAAGAGAAATGACCTCTATATTCCATGACATGACGCATAAACTCATGGAGGACTATGTAGATGACATACTAGAAAAATATCATTCAAGAGAAAATCTTTGTCAGATTAGAGAAATTCAACATAAGGCTCAATCCAAAAAAGTGTGCATTTGGGGTCCAATCAGGAAAGCTAATAGGCTACATTGTATCAGAAAAAGGAATAGAGGTAGATACTACTAAAGTCAAAGCCATTATGTAGATGGAAGAACCTTAAAACATAAGACAAATGAGGTCACTACAAGGAAGGATTCAATCCATCAAGATATTTATATCCCAATTGGCGGAAAAATTTCATAACTTCACTCAACTTCTCCATAAAGACACCTTTTTCAAATGGGATGAGAAGTGTGAATAAGCCTTCAACATGTTAAATAAATACCTCATGAATCCTCCAACTTTGATGCCACCTATAAGAGGAAAACCATTGATCCTATATATTTCAACAATTGAACATTCATTAGGGGCATGCTTGGCACAAGAAGATGAATCAGGAAAAGAAAAGGCGATATACTACATAAGGAGAACTCTGGTGAAATATGAGTTGAATTATACCTTCATCGAAAGGGCATGTTTGGCTGTGGTTTTTGCTTCTCAAAAGCTACGTCACTATATGCTATCTCATAAGATAAGACTGATTGCAAAGATCGATCCTCTAAAGTATCTTCTTAGCAAAACAACATTAAATGGAAGGCTAGTCAAATGGGTCATGGTGTTGAGTGAATTTGACATCGAGTATGTAGACCAGAAATATATCAAAGGGAAAGTCATTGTTGAACAATTAGCATAATCACCACTATAAGATGATCATTTAATTCAAGTAGAATTCCTAGATTCTGAGATTGTGAATGTTGAGGCAAAAACATGGCAGCTATACTTTGATGGTTCCTACACACAAAATGGATTAGGAGTAGGCATACTCTTGATTAATCCTCAAGGATCTAAAATTCCAAAGTCATATAAATTTCTATTTCCATGCACCAATAACATAGCAGAATATGAAGCCTTGGTCATCGACATAAAGTTAGCATTAGAATGGAAGGTAATAGAGCTGCAAGTGTATGGAGACTCCCAACTAGTTATCAATCAGATCAATGATGAATATATTAGACTAAAGATGACAAGTTGGTGCCTTAAAAGAACATGGTGGAAAATCTTAAGAAGTACTTCACTCTTATTACATTTGAGCAAGTGCCAAGAGAAAAGAACAAAGCAGTAGATGCAATGGAAACTTTGGCATCCCTTCTACAAATACCAGATCAAAGCGCTAGATATGAATTCCTGGTAGAAGAAGTGGAATAACCCGCATTTGACCCTACCCATCCTCATACCATTTGTCTATTAACTGGACATGAATCACCTTGGTATGGAGCCATTTATACTTACCTCAAAGACCAAATCTTACCAATGGACCAAAGCAAGAACCAAAAGAAAAGCTTCATTCACTAAGCCTCTTGATATACCTTAATATCTGACACATTGTATCGTAAGAGTTTAGACAGAATGCTTCTTAGATGTCTAGAGAAAGAGGAGTTGAACGTAGCCTTAGGAGAAATCCATGAGGGAATCTATGGGTCACATTCAAATGGATTAACCCTAGCTAAGAAACTTCTTAAGATAGGGTATTTTTGGCCTACAATGGAGAAAGACACTTGTTATTTTTCTAAGACTTGTCGAAAGTGTCAATTTCATGGAAACTTGATCCATGTACTAGCCCAAGAGCTTCATCCAATGACAACACCTTGGCTATTTTATCAATGTGGATTAGACTTAATAGGGATGATTTATCCACCATCTTCCAATGGTCATAAATTTATCATCATTGCTATAGAATACTTTACTAAATGGGTGGAAGTTGTACCCTTATCGACTTCCACGGGTAAACAAATATCCTTGTTCATTTTGAATCATATAATTTATAGATATGGCATAACTCATGCCATCATCACAGATAATTCTAAAAACTTTAAAAACAAGGATTTTATAGAGCTGTGTACAATGTTTCACATGATACATCATTCCTCTTCAATCTATTACCCCGAAGGTAATGGACAAGAAGAAGCAAAAAATAAGAATATCCTAAAAATATTGAAGAGAATTGTGGATAGCTCAGGCAGAGATTGGCATGTCTAAATAAACCCAACCCTATGGGCTTATAGAACTAGCATTAAAACACCAATTGGGGCTACACCATTTTCATTAGTCTTTGGAGTAGAGGCAATTTTATCGTTAGAGGTAGAAATTCCATCTTTAAGGGTATTGCTACATGGGTTGATAACTGAAGAGGACTATAGAGTTGCTAGGTTGCATGAACTAGAACTACTAGATGAGAAACAATAACAAGCATTTGATCATTTGAAAGTGTATCCAAATAGGATGTCAAGAACCTATAACAAGTATATCAAATCAAGGAAATTCCAAATAGGTGACTTAGTTTTGTGAGAAAATCCCAAAAATCAAGCAGAAAGAGAAAATAAAGGAAAATGGGAAGCAAACTGGTTAGGACCTTTTGTGATCACCTCGTCTTTTGGCACATGCACCTATAAACTAGCTGATTGTGATGGAGAAGAATTACAAGAACCTATCAATAACATTCATCTAGAGAAGTTCTATGCATAAGACAAATGAAAGAGTATAAAGAGTATCAGAAAATCAGATGGAAAGCATCCTATTTATTGTATATAGTCAAAAGAGATAAAGAAAATACCAAAAACATTGAAAAGCAAAAAAGACCAAACAAATCAAAAAAGAAGAAAACATAAAAAACAATGGAAAATTGAGCATGAAGAAAGCTAAAAAAATTCATAAATGATCCTCAAAAGATGTTGTCTCGGTGAAAACCTAGCAAATAGGCACCTTGATGATATCAAAAGAAAAAAAATTAAAAAAGAGAAAATACAAAAAAATTAGTGTATCATCTTAAAATGGAAGCACTTCCATGTTAAGAGCATTTAGCCCTCCAAGTAAGTGGTTTGGGGTCATGTTAAGTGCCTTGATAGGATCTTTGCATGTATTTGGCTTTCTCCCCACTTTAAACTTCATCTCTACGCTTGATCTCTTTATTCTAAGTGAAATTAGGGTTAAGGTCTTAAGGACTTTTCCTAATTTTCCTCTTCCATGGCTTCATTTTATAGGTAGGGTTTAGTTACAAGACCTCCTAGTTCTTCATCTCGCCATTCTGAGGATTTTCTATCTAATCTGGACACTGGGTCCTAATCAAAATTGAGAATCTGCATTCTGGCACTGCCTGGCACCCCTACTCCTGATTCTGACTTTGTCTAGGTCAGAGGTCAATGTTGACCTCGACCCTAACCTTAGTCAGCTGGGGTTTCAAAATTTCATTTCCTACTCTTTTCTCTTTAAGGAATTTTATTTCTCCGCTTTCGGGTTAACTGTTTCGGGCTCCCAAACGGTAAATCCTTAAGTGATATTTAATTTAGGTCCATTTCTCTAAAGTTCAAGACCTAACTGAATTTAATTCTCCAAGGTGGCCCTTCTAGAGGAATGTATCCTAGATCACTATAAAAGGAGGCCTTCCTCTCTCATTTTTATCATCTCTCAATCAAGTTTTCAAGCATCTAGAGCTCTCAAGTGCAAGCAACTGTTCAAGCATTCAAGTCTTCAAGCCTTCAAGTGATCAAGCATTCTTCCTCAAGGAGATCCATTGTTAGCCATTGAAGAACTCAATCTCTTTGGAGCCCCCTTGAAGATCCATTTTCATCCATCCATTCAAGCCCTCACATATGCAAAGATCAAATCAAGCTTGGTGTTGAAGATCAAGATACCATTGATTAGAGACATCTCACCCTCCATTGAAGCATTCCTATTGGTGGATTTGAGGATTCGAATCCTCTTCAAGGACTTCAACATAAGCAAGGTGATTTGTTTCAATTACTTTATTTATGCTACTTACATTTCAATTCAATTTCAAGGTTAATTCCTAAACTGGGGTTTGACCAAGGCAATCCCCCCATACAACCAAAAACACCATTTTTCTTCTAGGTACAGGTGGAAAATCTCAGATCTAGAAGTGAATTCGGATACCCTTTTTGACAATCTTTCAAGATCTGTGAATAGAATCGAAATTAGACATCTGGATAAAAATGTGGTCATTGACCTTTTAAAAAGGTTAAGGTCGACATAACTGAATCTGAGGAAAAGATTTCTGGGTTTTGTCCACCTCGATGTTTCCAGTCCAGAACAAGTGATGGAATCTTCAAAAAGTTCATACAGAGACCAAAATCAAGCATTTTCCAAATCTACCCTAATTGTAAGGTTAGTATTTGCACTTTAATTATTTCAATTCCAAGCATATCATTTTTCTCCCAAGGGAAACATTAGATTAATTCTTCTTTCCATATTTTCAATCAAATTGATTCAATTTTGTATTAGCCTCTTAGGTTGATCAAATTGGATCTCCTTGTTGGGAATTTGGGTTTTAGAATTAATCTCATATTTCTCCACATCCCCCATATAAGGTTGAATCGATTCTCACCTTATATATCTTGGTGAACCCGACATGCTTACTCTCTTTCTCTTTGGTGTTAGATTTCCCTTTGTCTTATTGTGTGTATGTGTTAGATTTTTCGTTTGTGTTAGATCTTGCATGCTAACTAGACTTTATATTCATATTTTATGTGCTTTTAGTTTAGTTCATTTGCATTATATTGGTTTATGAGCTTTACTACCACTAGTGCTACTTATAACATTCTGGTTAGGTGAAGTCATAGACTCATGGGTGCCTTTGATCCTGAATCTTCATCTCCTTTCCTTAGGAATCCCGATGATACCTTACTTCTTCATGATACCAATCCTATGGAGCAGAACTCTTCTCACTCATCTCATGATGAGGATGATTCTTTAAGGGTTCCTCTCGAACAAATTGAAAAACTTTCAACTAAACTTGATAAAATGGGTAATTGGCTCATCCAAGAAAACCATAATCAAGATTCTATTCAAGCTATAGAGGCTCTTAAGAAAATTCTTCATGATAGTGATCAAGGTGTCAACCTCTTGCATGGTATTACTCACCTTGTGCATTCCAATGTTAAGCCTTTAGTTCAAGAAGCTCAAGAGGTAGGGTTGATTCCTCCTATCACTAGTGTTGAACCTCCCTCTAAACCTTTACCTAGTGTTCCTATTTATACTCCTTCTTTGGTGACTGTGATGGTTCCCTCTGTTCCCATGAGTGTTCCTCTTGTATCCCTTCCTACATCACAACCTTCATATCATAATGTTCCTTTTACTTATTCCAATCCATTTCCAACTGTAGTTCCTAGCGTTCCTCCAGTTGTGTCTTCTATCCCCATAGTTCCTTACACATTACCCAGTGTGTCTAATACTGTTACTCCTATTTCCTCTAATGATTCAACCATCATTAGTTTGGCTCAAACTGTTTCATCCTTACAACAACAACTTGCTTCCTTATCTCAAAATAAGTTTAGTATTCCTACATGTGACATGGGAAGTCCTTGTGTCTGTGAAAATTGTACCTGATCTGTAGACACAACACTCAGTAAAACATTAGAGGTTAGTGATAATCAAAATCGTGCAAAATTGAAAGCTATCTAACCAAGTGATTTACTACCTTCTAATAGCTGCGAGATTAATGTTCTCAGATTATTATCGAGATCAGTGACCTAGACGACACCTAAATGAAGGATTTGAATGCAAAAGATGGATATGAAATTGAATACAATTAATCTATTTTTTTTATATTTTCTATGCAATAAGAATGATAAAAACTTGATATGAATCTATGCTATTGAAAACTGATATGCTATGCTAATCTAACAATGATATGAAATATGAATGCAAAAATAAGATTGATCTCACAAAGATGTCGATTCGCAAGAGCTTTGATTCTTCAATTCCAATTCGCCAGCGTGATTGTGCAAAATATGAGATGATTTGTGAAGAGTTGAAGCCTTTAATTTATAGAAATCTAGGGCTTTGGAGGTGCATGGATAAAAGCCATAAATCACTCAAATAACTCATCTTGATTTTTGAGTTATCTGATCATGAAAGATAGTTAATTCTCAAAATCATGCAAAAACATGCAAAAATAGTTTTTTAACTCAAATTAGAGTTTAGATCAGCTTTTTGAACTCCAAAAGGATGTTGAGTTCCAAAAAGTCAATAACTTGCATTGATTTTCTGATTTGGAGTTTAACTGTTTCTTTTGAATATGCATAATAATTAAGAATTAAATAAATAAATAAAGTGATTTATCCTCAACTCAACTGATTTTTGAAAATAAATAATTAATTTATGGGTTAATTAACTATTTATTCAAAATTTTATTAAAAATTATATTATTAAATAATGACAACATGCTTTAATTAATTAAATAAGAATTTAATCAATTAAAGATAGGAATTTTGATTTATTGTCAAAATTAAATAATACAATTAATAATAGATAGAATTAAATTTAATTACACAATTAAGTGGCAAATATTAAATCTAATTAATTAAATATGAAAATATTCAATTAATCAAACTTAGGATAAATGTGATTTATCGCCAAATAATCATTAAATTAAAGATAATTAAGATAATTAGGAATATTACTAGGAATATTCCCCGATGCAAAATTTAAGATAATCAATTATGATTCGATGATGTTTAGATGTGCCTTAGGTTAGGACTTTGATGTCGATTTCATTCGAATTGAAGATGTAGGAGATTAATGAACTTATAGCCCATTTTTGGGGTATTACATTTTGCCCCTCTTTGAATTACTGTGCGAAGCGCAGTGGTTCAAAGATAGTCTGTGTTTGATAAAGATATGAAACTGATTCAAAAGATAAACCTATCTCAAGATAGAAACCGATTGAAAGATATTCAGATAGGAGTTGATTGATATTGAATTAAGATGGAGATAATAGGTCTTGAATGACCAAAGATAATGTTCACTGTAGCAGCAAATGAACCTATGATTGCGAAAAAGTGTCAAAATGCCTGATTCTGAACCTTAGGATTGATAAGAAGTGAGTGACCCGTTCTAGACTCGATTGTCTTAGCAGAACTAGCAAGTATCACATCCAAACCCTTCAGTTGTCGAAGAACCAAGGAAAGAACACTATGATCTGATGGTTGCAAAAACTGATACAGTTTACAAGATTAGGAGAGTACCAAATTGATATGGATCTTGATGAATCTAATATGCCCCAAGTGATCATAGATTTGCCCCAAGCGATGAGGACTTTTGATGAATCAGCGACTAGACGTGATTGTTTGTCTTGATCACTGATGAAAGATATTGATAGACTTGATCAATAGAATTTTGATTTACAGACTTTGAATGATGTGCAATACCATGCCCCCTTCGGGATTAAAATTGAAATCTGACAAGAAAAGTCAGCGTTGATAGTTTAGAAGCATGTTAATTGATTTGAGAAGTGGTTATTTACATTTGAGAATGCATTCTGCATCATTGGAAGGTCCCAAAAGACCAAGTTTGACTAGGTTTGACCATGAGTTGACCATGGTTGACCAAGTTGAAATTTTGATAGTGTGATGTAAGATAATCAGTTAAGTTGAATACTAGATTTCTGTGATGATTGAAGGTCGAATATGCAAGTAGTTAATAATATGAATGATCTCAAATTTGAATTTTGATCCCGAAAAAGGATTCTACTTGCTATTTCATTGGAGGAACCTTCGTGTGAGATTCAGCTCTTGTTAGACTGGAAGATGCGATTTGAAGAATCATTTAAGCATTGGAGTTCGTTTAATCATTGTGAGATCATGCAACATGCAAAATGAAATGAGACATGCAAAATGAAATGCAATCTAAGACCTAGGACCTAGTCACTGATCATATGTCAATTTGTTATCATCATTGAACTTTTAGGTAACCGGATAAATCAATACAATGCCCACTAGCCATGAAACCATAGACATATGAATATCGATTTGTATGCGCAAGAATCAATACAACACCCACTGGTCAAACAACCATGGATATATGAATATTGATTTTGTTTTCGAAATGTCAGATTAGATATAAGCACCAAGGCACAAGCGCCAGGATGACCTGAATATCATGTCCATTTTGATATAGCAATTTGTACAAGCATCAAAACATAAACATTGTGATGACCTGAGTACGCCTTGCGTTACAAACACATCAAACAGTCAAGAGATCATTCTAAATCCAATGTGAATTACCCATAGTGACCCTTTATCATTCACATCCTTAGGCAAGATTGCGTTCCATAGTAGGAGAAAGAACTTACACAAAAAGATAATAGTTAGATCAAACTTCCTTGAATTGTTTGGGTATCAATGGTCGAGGTACGCATAGCCATCCAATTCTAGATAGAGGCTCTTACAGTCGGACACCATTTCAATCCAAAATTTCCAAAGTTGTTAGATTTTCACATACAAGCAGAAGACAAAGAAAAGATTATGCCCCTAGTCATCACTCTCTAAATCCTGTAAAGGACATCATCGAAGAGCTCGAAGGGACACAATATGCAAAAATCTCAATGCAAATCAATAAGCATACAAGGAAATAAAAGCATGAAAAGCACAGATTGTTTTCAGTTGAGTTTTGATGTTTGATTGTTGTTGATGCAAAATCCTTTCTGGAGACGAGACTGACTGACTGACTCAACTTGAAGCTTCAAAGGACTCTGAGTGGATATGACACGTCTAAGATACATGGGAGACCATAGGATATGACATTGATTGCCCCCAAGTGTGAACATTGATAGGATGCAGACGCTTGAGCTGGTTGGTGTACAGGCCGACTTATTGAAAACTGGAAATGCAGGAACAAACCGGGAGATATGTACAAACTAAAGCAAGACTGAAAGCTGGGAAAGACCAAGATTGTGCTGATAGATGGAGCATTTTGAACAAGTGGCACCCGTTTGCCGAGTTTTCACCATCTTGGTAGAGATTCTATTTTTTCTACCAAGGCGCCTGTTTCCAGGTTTTCACCAAGGCACTTTTTCTTCTTTTTCATTTTTTTGTATTTTTCATTTTTTCAATTTTTTTGTACTTTTCATTTTTTCAATTTTTTTTTTTTTATTTTTGATATTTTTTGATTTTTTTGTGAATCATCAAGGCACCTATTGCTAGGTTTTCACCAAGATGTTCATTTTTTCAGGACTTTTTCTGATTTTTAAGATTTTTTTCAGGACATTTACCAAGCACTGAATGCCTTAAGCGTAGAATTTCTTTAGATCGAGAATGTTGATTGGTTCTCAGAGCTGTTCTCCTTCAGTTGTTGAGAGTTGATAGGCACCAGAGCCAAAAGTAGCAGTGATTAAAAAGGGACCCAGCCAGTTGGGTTTGAACTTCCCCTTGCGTTCTCGATGTGATTGATTTTTAGGATTTTCTCTCAACACTAGATCGCCAACCTGAAATTCTCTATGTCTGACTTTCTTGTTGTAGCCTCTAGACATTCTTTTCTGATACACTCTAAGATGATCATACGCTGCTTGCCTGCGTTCATCTAGTAATTCAAGTTCTTGTAACCTCGACACTCTGTAGTCTTCATCAGTGACAAGTCCATGCATTTTGATTCTGAGTGATGGGATTTCAACCTCAATAGGCAGTACCTCTTCAGACCCATAAACTAAAGCAAAAGGTGTAGCCCCTGTAGGCATTCTGATACTAGTTCTGTATGCCCAGAGAGCTGGATTGATCATCAGATGCCAGTCTCTTCCTATTTTATTCACTGTTCTGTGCAAGATCTTCAGGAGATTTTTGTTTGAAGCCTCAGCTTGTCCGTTCCCTTGAGGATAGTAGATAGATGACCAATGTTGAGTAATTTTGAACTTGGCACATAAGTCATCTAGGTCCTTGTTTTTGAATTGTCCCCCGTTATCTGTGATTATAGAGTGAGGGATCCCATATCTGCAAATGATGTAGTTCAGGATGAACATAGAGATCTGTTTCCCCGTTGCTTGTGTTAGAGGAACTACTTCTACCCATTTTGTAAAATAATCTGTAGCTATGATTATATGGGTATGTCCATTAGAAGAGTGTGGATGGATAGCACCTATGAGATCAAATGCCCATTGTTGAAAAGGCCATTGTGTAGTAAAGGGAATCAGATCTCTCCCTGGAGCATGAATCAAGTTGCCATGTACTTGACACTGTTGACAGTTTTTAGCAAATTTAATAGCTTCTTTTTCCATTTCAGGCCAATAATACCCAGCCCTAATAAGTTTTTGAGCTAATGTTAACCCATTCGAGTGTGACCCACATATACCCTCGTGGACTTCCTCTAATGCACGTTGAGACTCTTCCCGTTCTAAACATCTAAGCAGTGTACCATCTAGACCTCGTTTGTACAGATCATTACCAATGATGACATATCAGGATGTAGATCGGATAAGGTTTCATTTCTCAAAATGGTTAAAGGAGTCAGGGATGAGTTGGTCGTGGAGATAGGAGAACAAATTTTTGTAGCGAGATGAGTCATAACCTACAACAGTGCAGATCATGCGGGTTTCAGGGGAGTCATATGCAGGGTTCCACCAGGAACTCGTAGCGTAGTTCATGTTTAGGCTGTTGTAAAAGAGTAGATAATGTTGCCATTGCATCAGCAGCCTTATTCTCCGTTCTGGGTATTTGGTCAAATGTGATAGAGATGAAGTATTTCTTTAAATCATCGACCATTCTCTTGTAAGGAATGAGCTTTCCATCTTTGGTTTGGTACACATCATTGACCTGGTGGATGACCAGTTGTGAGTCTCCATGAATGTGCATCTCTGTAACTCTCCACTGTATTGCCATTTTCATACCATTGAGAAGTGCCTCATATTCAGCAATATTGTTCGTGCAAGGAAACTTTAATCTGAATGCTTTGGGTATCAAGTATCCTTGAGGAGTAATGAACAATATGCCTACTCCAGATCCATTCTGTGTGTAGGAGCCATCAAAGAATAATTGCCATGCTCTAGAAGAGAGGTGCATGAGAGAGGAATCAGGAAATTCCATTTGCATGGGTGTATCATCAAACAGTGGTGCTTCAGCTAATTGATCAGCAATGACCTATCCTTTGATAGCTTTTCTTTCAACATATTCAATGTCAAATTCGCTCAAGAGCATGACCCATTTAGCTAGTCTACCTGTGAGGGCAGCTTTGCTTAGGAGATATTTCAGTGGATCAATTTTAGCTACCAAATGAGTAGTATGAGCTAACATGTAGTGTCTCAATTTCTATGATGCAAAGATCACAGCGAGACATGCCTTCTCTATCATTGAGTAGTTCTTCTCATAGGCCACTAAAGTTCGGCTGATATAGTAGATGGCTCTTTCTTTCTTGTTCTCATCATGCTGTGCTAGCAATGCCCCCAGTGATGTATCTGTTGCAGAGACATATAATATTAATGGCCTCCAATGAATAGGAGGCATCAATATAGGTGGATTTGATAGATACTTCTTGATATGTTTAAAGTTTTTCTTGCATTCTTCATTCCATGCAAAGGTCACACCTTTATGTAATGTTTTTGTAAAAGGCTGTGAGATGTCCGCTAGCTGTGATATGAATCTTCTGATAGATTGAACTCTACCTTGCAACATCCTCATTTGACTAATATTTGTGGGAGGTTGCATCTCTATTATAGCCTTGACCTTAGCTGGATCAACTTCAATGCCTTTCTTGGAGACGATGTATCCTAGGAGCTTTCCAGAAGTGACTCCAAAAGCACACTTTTTAGGATTTAGTCGAAGACTAAATTTTTCCATTCTGTCGAGGATCATGCTCAAGTCTGTTAGATGTTCAGTTCTAATCATGGATTTTTCCAAGGTATCATCTACATAATCCTCCATTCTTCTATGCATCATATCATGAAAAATAGATGTCATTGCTCTTTGATATGTAGCTCCAGCATTTTTGAGTCCGAATGGCATAACATTCCAACAGAAAGTTCCCCATGCACATGTGAAAGCTATTTTCTCTTGATCTTCTGGAGCAATTTTGATTTGGTTGTATCCAGAAAAGCCATCCATTAAGGAATACATTTCATAGCCCGTAGTCATGTCCACTATCATATCAATGTTAGGCAGTGGAAAATCATCCTTAGGGCATGCTCTGTTCACGTCTCTAAAGTCTGTGCATACTCTGATTGAACCATCTGGTTTGGAAACAGGTACAATGTTGGAAATCCACTTGGCATAGTCTATGACATGGATGAATCCAGCTTTTAGGAGTTTTTCTAGTTCTGCTTTGACTAAGAGTGCAACATGAGGATGCATCTTTCTCAATTTTTGTTTGATTGGTTTTACTCCAGGAGCAATGGATAGATGGTGCATAATGAGATTGGGATCCGATCCTGGCATATCTGAATATTTCCATGCAAAGTTGATCTTTTTTTTTATAAGAATGTAGTGAATTTATGTTTCTCTTCTTCTGATAGAGATTGTGCTATATGTACCAATTGTGGTTCCTCTGTTGTACCCAAATTGATGGATTGAGTTGGTTCAATTAGAACTGGAGATCTATCCTATAAATGACTCGGAAGGACATCAAATATCTCATCCTTAGGCACCTCAAAGAGGTTTTCACCTTCAGATATGTCTTTTCTTTTTACTTTTGTCAGTTTTGAGACTGCCACAAAGTGGTTTTCACCCTCAGAACTCTTTTTCTTTTTCTTTTTACTCTTGTTTTTCTGACTAAGATATTTGATGTCCGACTCGGTCATGCTAACGCTCGGTTCACTGATGGAAGTACTCATAGGCTCAACTGCATTGAGGTAGCAGGCAAGGGCATAGTCATTTGGGAAGGTATACATACCATGGTTTGGGTTTGTGGAAGTTTGGTCGATAAGATCAGGGCGTTGGATAGTCAAAGTGGGAAAGGCTTGGGATATGGTGTTCATGGATGTGGATATGTCATCATTGGTCCTAACCCGATGCTCAAGTTCAAAGGTGATATTACAACTCAAAATGTTCAATTCGTGAATAGGCTCAACGTCATCATGGGAGTCCTCTTTAGCCATAGGTGGATCAGACACGTTAAGTTCATTGTTTCGCTCTAGACTTACGTTGGGTTGAGAGACATATTGGTGAATAACATCAATAGATTTCTCTGTTATAAGCTCATCTTCTTCTGGAATGGCACCCCATTCATAATCATTTGACTCATCTTCTGATTCAGAATCTCTAGGAAATCTTAGAAAGTGCGTGAAATCAAGATGAATACCCCAAGAAGGATTACCCTCAGTCTCTGACTTGAATTCATATTCATGGGAATCAGTGTCAGAATAACTACCCCCTGCTTCTTGATCAGTTTGATTGCCTTCGAGATTGGCTGGTTCTTGTGGTACAACCATCTCTTGCGCTACAGTAGGTTCTTGTGTTTCTACTACATTAATTCTTTTGATAGGATCATCTGTATCATCAAGAAGATCTTTGATCTATTTAGGCAATTTTTCATAGGGGATAAGCTCAGAGCTATCTGAATCATCATCAGAGGGTTCTATTTCTTCTTTCTTAAGAAGGGGTTCTCCTGGTGCAATTTGTTCTATGACATGAGAACAACCACCTCTGAGATGATAGGGTTTCTTTTTAAACCCTATGCCACCAGTATCTTTTTTGGCTCGACCAATATGTGAAATGGGGGTCACAAGACCCTTTCCCCTAATTCCTAGAGGTCCTTGACCAGAATATCCCATCTTGGCTATCAATTTGTTTCCTGGACCATATGAACTAGCAGGGATTGTAGGTGCTATAGATTCACTAGGTTGAACAATTTTAGATTCAGAATCCTCTTTATATAGCCATGCCAGCACAGCTTCATCCTCTTCAAATTCTTGTTTGGATACTTGCTCCACCACAAAATGTCTTTTGTATGCTCCCATAGGTTCCTTAGGTTCTGATTTAGACTGCTTCAAGGATTGGCCATACGACTTAGGTGAGATTGGGAGAGATGTCAGAGACAAGACTGGCTCTATAGTGTATTCTCCCATCCCATTTTCTTTGATATTGATATCTTTAGCAATGTCATCCATATTAGATGTGGAAGCGACATTTTGCTGCTTGATGAAAGATTCTCTGTTGTTGGGAACAAGCTTATCGGCACTTTCCTTCAATGTATTGCAAGTTGTATTCAGATCTGCTGGGATAGTAACTTCCACTCCTTCATAGGGAAATTTCAAGCATTGATGATACGTAGAAGGAATGGCTTGCATTTCATGGATCCAGGGTCTCCCTAGAAGGATATTATAAGCCAATGGTAGATCAAGCACCTGACATGTGGTATCTTTGATGACTGGACCCAGTCGGATGGGTAAGACAATGGTGCCCTTAGAAGATCTTTCCTGTTCATCATAGGCCTTTATAGTGATCTTCTTTCGAGGATCAATAGCCACCTCTGAGAATCCCAACTGTGTGATTAAGTTGTAAGAACAAATGTTGAGGCCTGCGCCCCCATCTATCAACACACGTTTGACTCGACGGTTCTGGATCAAGACTTCTATGTGTAAGGGCTGATTGTGTGGGTGACTCAAAGAGTTGTCATCTTCCTCTGAAAAGGAGATATATTGCGGAGACATTAGATGACCAACCATAGTCTGGAACCTGTCTAGATCTAGATCATCAGGAACATTAGAGCCGAGAAAATCTTTGTCTAGGATATCTCTATGAGCTGGAGATATTTGAAGTAACTCAAACATAGAGATTTTGGCATTGGTATGCTGGAGTTGTTGTATGATGCTGTAAGATGTAGGTCTGGTATCCTTTGGATTGGAAGATTTCAAGGCAACCTTCTGTTTAGAAGCAGATGTGAGATTGAAAGGTATCTTAGGGACATTAGATGAACTTGGTGTTTGTCCTTTCAGATGAGTCTGAGCTTGGGATCGAGTAACTGCATTAGCTGAGGAATGATTTCTATCTTTTCATACAATTGTGATGACATTGCAGCTCTCAGAGAGACATGGTTCAACCATATTGATGACAGCATTGTTTCCAGGGTAGGCATAGTTGACTTTTGCCCCCATGTTAGGTTGAGAAGTGGAAACTCCCTTGCCATGTTGTGGAAAAGGTTCTGTAAATGCTGTGTGATCATTATTGCTGGTAGGATTATCGATTGTGATGTCCCCTTGATCTATCAAGTCTTGAATGGTATGCTTCAAATGGAAGCATCCATTAGTTCTGTGGCCTTTAGTCCGATGGAAAGCACATAATTCATTATCTTTCCACCAATATGGTTTTGGATCCGGATCAGGTTTTCAGATTGGTGGTAAAGAGATCATGTTATTAGCTATCAGGGTTCTCAGGGTAGATTCCAAAGATTCTCCCAGGGGAGTAAACTTTCATTTATTATCCCATCGTTTGAATGGCTTCTTTGGAGATGGTTCGGCAGATTTTTGCTCTGAAGCTTCAATGGCTTTGGTGGCAAGGGTGAGATTGTAGGCTGATGCCTTTGATGGGGTGTGGATAGTGTCAACAACACCATCAGAGATGATACCTTTGTTTCTATTCCAGCTCTTGTTTTTATCTTTTGAGCTAGATCCAGATTCAAACTTGTCCTTTTGAAGTGTGATTTCTCCTTTCTTGACAAGTACTTTCTCAATCTTGATTGCATTATCCACCATTTTATCAAAAGATACATGATCTTGCATTTGTAATGGATAGTTGAGCTCTGGAACAAGGTTATTGATAAAGATTTCAAGTTTCTCCATTTCGGGAATTGGTCTAGCATATAGAGAAAACTTCTTTCACCACCTCTTGAGGAAAGTTAGGAATGATTCCCCTAGATATTGCTTGAGGTTACAGATATCGATCATGGTAATCGGATGTTGAATATTGTAGGAATATTGTTGATAAAACAATTTAATCAATTCCTCAAAAGTTTTGATCGTAGAAGGTAATCTTGAAAACCACTGAATGGATGCTCCTCCCAAGGATCTAGGAAAAAGATGCATTAGATAAGTCGGTTCATGCATGAATTCCATGGATTGCGTACAAAACTCTCTGACATGATCTTGAGGATCAGAGTGTCCGTCATATTTGTCATACTTTGGTATCTCCACACTTTTTGGGAATGGAGGCATATACAAGTCTTTGTCAAAAGGGAAAGGACAAAGGGCCTCCATGGAGAATTCCTTGGGTTCCTTCTCTTTCTCAATTTTATTCATTTTGACCTGCATAGCGTGCAGCTGGTTCATTATGGCCGTCATCAGAGTTTCTTCCTCATGCGTGATGATATCTTCGACATTGAAGTGAGGAGGAAGTTTAGCTCCTTCTTGGGCTAATTGCAAAAAGTATGCCTCTCTATCCATTTTCAAGAAATGCCTCATCATTCTTTTGAATTCATCGTCATTCTGACACCGATGGATTTCAGAGGGTGTAGGGTCTTGGTCGGCATTACATTGAGAATGGTGCCCCTGGGATCCTCCTCCTAGAGAACCATGGTTTGTCCCTGCTTGAGACATGGTAGGAGTTTTTGGGCTCCCTGGAATAGATTGAGGAGGAGTTTGTTGATTACCTCTGTGAGTTGATAGAGGAGGTATGTAACCAGTTTTTAATCAAAAGTTACTGAGACCGTCGTCTTCGTAGATACCTGACTTGATGAGTTGTTCAAGAGTTGGACCTGGGGTATTGGTCAAAAGTAAGTTCTGAGATGTTTCTTCTGATTTCTTGTGTGAAGAAGCTCTGGTCTCCACCATTAACTTTGAATGAAACAGAAGAAAAGGATGAAGACAACTGAAGAACAATTTGATTCGAGAAAATCGGATGACGCAACCTTGTCAAGATTATGATAGTTTTGAAGATCTGATGAGATGTGGGTGAAGGAAACTGTGCCCTGGATGTATGGGATAGATCACCCAAAAGATAGCGGACACGAGTTCTCAACACTTAGTCTATTTTTGAAGATTGATTGATTGAAGATTGATAGTTATGACAAGGTTTTGACACGAGATAAAAAGGACTCAAATTGATCAAACAGAAGACTAGATCGGATTTAAAAGATCAAACTCAGAAAATGGTAGAATACTCAATAGCTACTGCTCTGTTCCTGACACAATGATATTTTTGACAGATTCTGGATCTAGGCTGGAAACATTGGATATCTTGCAATTTGACAATTTCTGTCAACTCTCTCAAATTTTTCCAAATGACACTTTGCAGACTCGTACGACACTGGGTAGTCTATGAAATGATAGTTGCTAAACTCATATGACAGTTGGGTAATACTGAAATGACACTTGACAAAACTCGTATGACTTTTGACTCCAGAAAGAACTTTACGTCAATTTTTGCAAAATTTAAGGTTTTCAGTTTTGGATTGTTTGCAAATTGTACTATCTAGATTTTGAAGGTTATACCAAATTTGATCATTTTTAATAGCCAAGTAGATAAATAAGCATGCAGAACAGCAAGCAAGTGATTCCAAGCACGTCTGAAAATAATGAACAAGGGAAAAAGAAACCTTGCGCATGAACAATCAAGTGACCAAATTGTGCTAATCCCTGAGAGTACTAATTGTGTATGTTCTGAAAAGTTTTGCAATAACACACATATACCTGAGAATGAAAAATTGGCCTCTCTAGGGTTTTTAGTAATGGTTTGACTCTGCAACTTTTATGATTCAAAGGGGTGAACTCCAATCTCGGCGCACCAAGGTTTTGACACAGTCTAAGAACTTAATCTTCAAGAGCTGCTAGGGAGATCTGACAACCCAACAATGAACCATACCCGTGGAGATTTCTTCCACAAGGACATTTATATAGCGGCTGTCACTACCATGGAAAAAATGGCTATTACCACTTGAGGTTCCGTCAATGCAGTTTGCCCTGTGAAGGGATTGTCCGCTACGGTTAACCCTCTCTAAAGATGACTCACAATAGTATACCACAAGGGGACTTGGCTCCAGATTCAAGGTTTTGACACCTCTTCACTTTTAACCCAAACAAAGCAAGCAGATTAATCCGACACGCTAAGACAAAGTTTTGTTCCACCAAGGTCTATGATATCAACTCCACGTGATCTATCAACCTCTCCGGGGAGAGAATGTATCAATCAATAAGAGAAGATGCACTAACCAATTTTTATTCACCAAAGCTTGTGATATCCACCCCACGTGATCTATCAACCTCTCCAGAGAGAGAATGTGTCGATCAATAAGAGAAGACTCACTAACCAAGTTGAATGTGAAACGCACTAAGTATCCTCCCTACCTACAAGGATTCCGTCGTCAAGAAAGATTTCGCTAGGAATCCAATCTCTCAAGAATCATGAATAGTGTTCATAGGGCCTAATTACTATGTGAGCACAGATATATGTTCCGAAAGTAAATCTACCAAAAGCATTCAAAAAGTAGAAAGAGGAACACTTAACGCTTAAAGCAAATATGAGATGAGTCCACAAGGTGGAACACTTAACACCTCACACAAGCTAAAAATGAGTCCCCAATTTAGAAAACAATTGAGTTCCTAAAACCACAAAAGGGTTGCCAAGTGGAACATTTAACGCTTCTGTCCTATTGACCCCTCCCCTTTATGGCGCTGAGATTGCAACCACGGGGTGGAAATGAGGGGCTGACAGATTAGCGAGTCCAATAACCCAAGATAGCAATCAAGATCAATCACAAGTATTCTAAGACTACTTAATGAATCCTTAAGGGTTCACAACCTAGTATCAATTATGCAAGTGTGTAGAAATAGATCAAAAGCATGAAAAGATGCACACATGCTTGACACATAAGAGATTTATTTTAAGTCCCAAATCAAAATATTATTAGATGAAGGAGAATACCTGGGATCCTTGCAATGCGCTTAGTAGATTTTACTTGATTTTTAGCAATTTTTGTTGAGCTTTTCCATGCAAGCAAGTGACGAACTCTCCAACAAGCAAACAAGCAAACAAGATATGCAAAATATATTCAACTTATGAAAACCATAGGGTTAGCTCTAAAAATTAATTATTATCAGTAATAATAACCAGCAATCAACCCAAATGACAACTCATATCATTCATTGAACCATGTAAAAAAAATAAGTGCATACCCATCACAAAACTTTATTTTTTTTGCTGCATTTGACCTAGTCAACAAGATCTTTTTTTTTTATATAATTTTGGCCACAAAAATAGAAATTCAGAATAGAGACCCCTACTAAAAAATAGAGATCTTTCCAAAAATGCAAAAATTTTAGAAAAATCTCTTCATTTGTGCCCTAGAGACCCATTTTATCAAAATAGACTAGTTTTTATAAATTGACTATTTGAGCTATGATATCATGTCCAAATTTAAAACACAAAAAATGGACCCCCTATAGAATTTAAAGAGCTTTCGGAAAATATAAAAATTTTCAAAAAATATGCTAATTTGCGTCAGATATTAATTTTTTCTATAATTTCAAGAAAAAATTATTAAAAATTCAAAACATCTCAGAAAATTCTAAATTTTTTACTGTAGCTTTTCTGACATGTCACCAACCTACAAAAAAAATTTCAGAGTAAAATTCCAAGCTATTTGGGAGATAAAATTAAATCTTTGAAACTTTGGGGTTTTAGCTCCCAAAAAAAATCAAAACCAGCATGCAAAGGTGGGTTGCCCCACGGGGGGCACCAGAAATGTGTGTGTGAAAATTGTACCTAATCTGTAGACACAACACTCAGTAAAACATTAGAGGTTAGTGATAATCAAAATTGTGCAAAATTGAAAGCTATCTAACCAAGCGATTTACTGCCTTCTAATAGGTGCGAGATTAATGTTCTCAGATTATTATCGAGATCAATGACCTAGACGACACCTAAATGAAGGATTTGAATGCAAAAGATGGATATGAAATTGAATACAATTAATCTATTTTTTTGATATTTTCTATGCAATAAGAATGATAAAAACTTGATATGAATCTATGCTATTGAAAACTGATATGCTATGCTAATCTAACAATGATATGAAATATGAATGCAAAAATAAGATTGATCTCACAAAGATGTCGATTCGCAAGAGCTTTGATTCTTCAATTCCAATTCTCCAACGTGATTGTGCAAAATATGAGATGATTTGTGAAGAGTTGAAGCCTTTAATTTATAGAAATCTAGGGCTTTGGAGGTGCATGGATAAAAGCCATAAATCACTCAAATAACTCATCTTGATTTTTGAGTTATATGATCATGAAAGATAGTTAATTCTCAAAATCATGCAAAAACATGCAAAAATAGCTTTTTAACTCAAATTAGAGTTTAGATCAGCTTTTTGAACTCCAAAAGGATGTTGAGTTCCAAAAAGTCAATAACTTGCATTGATTTTCTGATTTGGAGTTTAACTGTTTCTTTTGAATATGCATAATAATTAAGAATTAAATAAATAAATAAAGTG
The DNA here is from genome assembly GCA_027943335.1 of Chamaecyparis obtusa. Taxonomy (NCBI): domain Eukaryota; kingdom Viridiplantae; phylum Streptophyta; class Pinopsida; order Cupressales; family Cupressaceae; genus Chamaecyparis; species Chamaecyparis obtusa. Next base: position 1,230,713 of record BSBK01001896.1, on the reverse strand, counting down.
ATTTATCCTCAACTCAACTGATTTTTGAAAATAAATAATTAATTTATGGGTTAATTAACTATTTATTCAAACTTTTATTAAAAATTATATTATTAAATAATGACAACATGCTTTAATTAATTAAATAAGAATTTAATCAATTAAAGATAGGAATTTTGATTTATTGTCAAAATTAAATAATACAATTAATAATAGATAGAATTAAATTTAATTACACAATTAAGTGGCAAATATTAAATCTAATTAATTAAATATGAAAATATTCAATTAATCAAACTTAGGATAAATGTGATTTATCGCCAAATAATCATTAAATTAAAGATAATTAAGATAATTAGGAATATTACTAGGAATATTCCCTGATGCAAAATTTAAGATAATCAATTATGATTCGATGATGTTTAGATGTGCCTTAGGTTAGGACTTTGATGTCGATTTCGTTCGAATTGAAGATGTAAGAGATTAATGAACTTATAGCCCATTTTTGGGGTATTACAGTCCTTTGTCCTTGGATATTATTCAAACTCCTGTTCCTCAGCAAGTCAATATGCCTCGTCTTGAGAATTATAACGGAAAGGGAGATCCTATTCATCATGTTAAAACATTCCAAATCCTTTGTAGTGACTATGCTCATGACCATAGGATTTTAGCCAAACTATTTTCCTGAACCTTTCATGACAAGGCTTTACAATGGTATTGTTCCTTGCCTCCTTATTCCATTGATTCCTTTCTGCAGCTTTCTAATGCCTTTATTCAATAATTTCAAAATAATATTGGCCCGCAAGTGTCTTTGACTAATTTAATGCATTGTAGACAAGGTACTAAAGAAAAGTTAACTAAATTTATTGGTAGATTTAAGCATTTACATGCTCAAATTTCCTATCATGTTCTTGATATTGATATTCAATGTATGTTTATTTCAAATTTACAAAAGGATATTAGAGATAAGATTCTGCTTACTGAATTTACCTCTTTTCAACAACTTTGTGCAGCACTTCATCATTATCAATTACAAGTGAGTTAGTTTGAGAGAAACACTCCAATGGCTCATGTTCCAGTTGATAAGAGTGATGCCGCTCCTAATCCAAACAAGTTTCAAAAATTCAACAATTATGTCAAGATAAACAAACAAACGAATGCAATCGCTGATCAAGTTGTCGTTGCATCTCATAATGCCGTTGTTGCATCCACTTCTTTTCGACTAAATCATAAATTTACACCTCTCTGAATCTTTACATACTATTATGAATAGGTTGTTAGCTACTAACATGATTACTTTACCTCCTATTCGACCTCTTTTACCTATTACAATGGCTTGTAAATATTTTGATAGGAATGCTTTTTGTCAATATCATCGTCAGAATGGTCATGATACTAAGAAATGTTTTTCTTTGAAACATAAGGTCCAAGATCTCATTGATACTAAAGCTTTATCTGTTGATAATCTGGATAGTAGTGGGAATCAATGTGTTTCTCCTCCTAATCAGAACCTTCAAATCTATACCAACCCTTTACCTATGCATGATACTAATACTATTACTCAACCATCTTCTATGGAAATTGTACATGATTCAAAGATGGATGATCTTAATCATGTTTTTAATCAAGTGGAGCCTATTGCTAAGCCTATATCTCCACCTCAACCTTCACCTCAAGTTCAATCTCACCCTCAAGTTAAACCTAAACCTAAAGTGAAACCTCAACCTAAACCTCGACAACAATTCAAGAATAAATGACCTTGGGAACTTTTTATTACCTTTGATGACTCTGAGATTATTAAAGCTCCTGATGGTCCCCTTTACATTGTTGCTAGGATTGCTCAGATACCCACTCATGGTTTTCTTGTTGATTCTACCTCCTTAGTCAATGTTATCACTGAAGAAAATCCTTTTATGAAAAATTTACAACGTGACTGCTATGATACATTGGATGTGTGGATTCAAACTTGTAATGGTTTTCTTTATCCCTCATTTGGTTCTATTATCTTGCTAGTTGAACTTTTTGGAAAACTTATGGACACTACTTTTGTTGTGGTTCCTACTTCTGATCAATTTCAAGTTAAGCTAGGGTTGCCTTGGTTGACTGCCATGCATGTTGTTGCTTCCCCTATCCATAAGTTTCTTAAGTTCATTCATGATGGTGAAGTGAAGATGATCAATCATAGTCTATATTAGCCTTCTAGGCCTAGACATTATGCTACTCTAGATTTCTTTTGGCCTTCCTTACCTAATTCATGTCCTCCTCGCCTTGATAATCTTTTTCAATCATATCAAGCTTATAAGCATTGTAAGATTCTTAAATTAAGTATACCTCCTATGGATCTTAATCATGGCATTTTACCTACACCTTTGATACCTCCTTTAACTATGGCTTCTAGTTCTGTTAATCAAGTTCCTCCTACCAAACCTATCAAAGATCCTGTGATTGTTACTCCTATAGTTGATAATCCTATTGATCTTCCTAAAGAACCTATGAAGGATCCTGTGATTGTTCCTCCTAGTTCTCAACCTATCTCCAAAAAATCAAAACATAACCGATCTGCTAATGAACGTCGTAAAAAGCATCGTGCTCATGGTAAAGCTAAAAGATCTTTACTTTCTTCACAAAATGTATTAGAAGATGTTGTTACTAATGATGTTCACATGCATGATTATGATGATTCTATTTGTATCTTAAATCCTATTTCAATTAATTTAGATGAAGAAGATACCCTTGATGATACTAACGATGTTAATGATGAATATGAGACTATTGACATTGATATTGATTTTCCAAATATGCTTTCATCTCAATTAATTCTTACACCTAGTATCAAACATTTTGATTCTCAAGAGGATCCTAGTTTGGAACTGGTTATCATTCCTACAATGTTGGATATAGTCCCTCTTGTGTGTTACCCACCTTCCCTAAATGATATACAACAAGATGGGGAGAGTAGGCTACATGCTTGATCGGCTTGTCCTTCATGGTAGCTTTGTTGTGTGTTTGCCTGCTATACTGTGCTTCTCCTGTAATGTGTTTGCTAAATGTTGTTAGATTCTTTTATACAATCCTTGTTACTTAGTTGGTGCAAGGTGATGAAGGAATTGAAACTGTTGTTCAAATTCTTCTATATGTATCTCTATTCTTCTAAATGTTGTTCAATGTATGTTGTAAATGTGCTATTGTTTGTAAATGTTTCCTTGTGTAATCTGCTTGGATTCGAGATATGGTAGCACTAATTCTTTTTGGTCTCCATGTCATGGTCTGAAAAGATCCTCTTCGTATATCTTACATGATCTTTCCTCCTTTGTGATTGTAGTTCTACATTCTTTGGAGAATAATTTCAATTCATTTTCAATAATATCATATATATATTATCTTATGATCATATTGACCCCACGGTAGGTAGATCCCTTCTATGTTTTTTGTATGTTTATGTGATATTTCACTAGATTTGTCTTCGTCTAGGGGCATCTCGATGTGGAAATGTAATCAGTGGAGTTGTTTATGTTTTCGTTAAAGCCATTGCTCCTATTAAACTATTAGTAATGACTTTAACATGGGGGCATACGCTCTACTCACTTATTGCACACACACACTTATGAAAAATTCAAAACATGCTAAATCTTCTAAAGGTAGTGCACATAAGTTGCTAAATCTTGAGGAAGATACACACCTCTAAATTTACTTTTTGAACTTTTTTTTCCTTTCTTTTTGGATTAAGAACTAATCCTTAAAGTATGGATTTATATTAGGATCTCTTGATCCCTCCAGTTTCAAGCACACATATATTTTTATCCCTTAAGGTCGAAAGTGTCCTTAAGATCGGATCACCCTTTTGATTTCATTCTTATACAATAGAATATTCCTAGGAATAAATCTTTGATGGGTTGACTAGTGAGTAGCCACATTCACTAGGTGGTTCAATTCCATCTTTCCAGTTGCACCATTTTTCTTGTGTGGTTCATAATGAGATATAAGTTCTCATTGGGTGAGGTAGTCACACTCTTCTTTCTCTCTCTAGAGATGTCTCTCTTATTCATGATCTAGGAGTTGATGAAGACTTGAGGCCCTGGGGGCTTAGGATTTCTCTTTGTCCCTTAGATTATAATAAGATTATCTTGCTATTTTTGTCTCCTTTACCAAGAGTTTGCATCGAATCCATACTCTTGCTAAAGTGGGGGCTTAATGTATCATCTTAAAATGGAAGCACTTCCATGTTAAGAGCATTTAGCCCTCTGAGTAAGTGGTTTGGGGTCATCTTAAGTGCCTTGATAGGATCTTTTCATGTATTTGGCTTTCTCCCCACTTTCCACTTCTTCTCTGCACTTGATCTCTTTATTCTGAGTGAAATTAGGGTTAAGGTCTTAAGGAATTTTCCTGATTATCCTCTTCCATGGCTTCATTTTCTAGGTAGGGTTTAGTTACAAGACCTCCTAGCTCTTCATCTCATCATTCTAAGGATTTTCTATCTAATCTGGACATTGGGTCCTGATCAAAACTGAGAATCTACATTCTGGCACTGCCTGGCACCCCTGCTCTTGATTCTGACTTTGTCTAGGTTAGAGGTCAATGTCAACCTTGACCCTGACCAGGTCAGGGTCGACCTTGACCGTGACTAGGTCAGGGTCGACCTTGACCCTGACTAGGTCAGGGTCAACCTTGACCTTGACCTTAGTCAGTTGGGGTTTCAAAATTTCATTTCCCACTCTTTTCTCTTTCAAGAATTTTATTTCTCTGCTTCCAGGTCGGCTGTTTTAGGCTTCAAAATGGTAAATCCTTAAATGATATTTAATTTAGGTCCATTTCTCTAAAGGTCAAGACCTAATTGGATTTAATTCTCCAAGGTGGCCCTTCTAGAGGAATGTATCTTAGATCACTATAAAAGGAGGCCTTCCTCTCTCATTTTCATCATTTCTTAATCAAGTTTTCAAGCATCTAGAGCTCTCAAGTGCAAGCAAGTGTTCAAGCATTTTTCCTCAAGGAGATCCATTATTAGCCATTGAAGAACTCAAACTCTTTGGAGCCCCCTTGAAGATCCATTTTCCTCCATCCATTCAAGCCCTCACATATACAAAGATCAAATCAAGCTTGGTGTTGAAGATCAAGATACCATTGATTATAGATATCTCACCCTCCATTGAAGCATTCCTATTGGTGGATTTGAGGATTCGAATCCTCTTCAAGGACTTCAACATAAGAAAGGTGATTTGTTTCAATTACTTTCTTTATGCTACTTACATTTCAATTCAATTTCAAGGTTAATTCCTAAACTGGGGTTTGACCAAGGAAAACCCCCATAAAACCAAAAACACCATTTTTATTGTAGGTATAGGTGCGAAATCTTAGATCTAGGAGTGAATTCAGATACCCTTTTCAACAATCTTTCAGGATCCGTGAACAAAATTGAAATCGAACATCTGGATAAAAATGTGGTCATTGACCTTTTAAAAAGGTTAAGGTCGACATAACTGAATCTGAGGAAAAGATTTCTGGGTTTTGTCCACCTTGACATTTCCAGTCCAAAACAAGTGACAAAATCTTCAAAAAGTTCATATAGAGACCAGAATCGAGCATTTTCAAGATCTGCCCTAATTTCAAGGTTAGTATTTGCACTTCAATTATTTCATTTCCAAGCATATCATATTCCTCCCAAGGGAAACATTAGATTAATTCTTCTTTCCATATTTTCAATCAAATTTATTCAATTTTGTATTAGCCTCTTAGGTTGATCAAATTGGATCTCCTTGTTGGGAATTTGGGTTTTAGAATTGATCTCACATTTCCCCACATCCCCCATATAAGGTTGAATCCATTCTCACCTTATATAATTAGAAAAGAGAAAAAGTACCTTGGTGATAACCTAGCAAATAGGCACTTTGGTAGCAAAAAAAGAGAAAAATCTTTAAAAATAGAAAAACAAAGCAAGACCCATTAAATCAGTGAAAACCTAGTAAATAGGTGCCATTGAAAGTCCAAGTCAGTTGCATACCTAGTTGTCATCCTTCTAAATACTGCATTCACTAACATTTGTATATATTGCATAATAAAACCCCATAGTTGCATTTGCAAGTACCTAAAGATTTTGGTCACCTAATCTGCAAATTGTTCCAAGTCCCACAAATGTAATCATATTAAGCTAGGGTCAATCTACTCGAAAGGAGAAAGGATTCATCAAAATAAAATTTCAATCAGACACCAAATCAATTCATCAAAAGCACAAGTGACACGCTTAATCAAATCCAAATTTTAATCCAATATGACCCAACAAAAATTGATCCAAGACCTTACATGACCTTATCTTTATCAGGATTAAAAGTATGAAATGGATGGAACTATACTTGAAATATGGATGGGAAAAACATTGCAAAATTTACTAAGTGTAACTTGTTTGATGACATCATATCTATCTAGCGAATCGATGAAAGTTTTTAAACAAGATAAGCTATGATGAAAGAATGATATTTTATTGATTTCTGAATTACTGTCTTAAGATCTAAGTTCTATGTATTGTTTGTCTAAGGACGTGATCATCAAAGAATCATTGAGGACTTGTACATAGGATAAAACTAAGATCTTTGTTTGTTTACACAAAAGGATACCTTGGATATTTTGATGTTCAATATCATAATACCAAAATCCACTTGCAACATAGAATCTAACAAAATTGGTATTCGTACTCTCATGATTGGTTTCAAATAGTGATGATCATACCTAAACAGGATGGGAAAGAAAAATAAGAGGTGCAAAAAGTATTTATATCATCATGGTTGAACTAGTGATGGTTGTAGTAAAAATCAGAATTCTAAAAATTGCTCAATGATGAATATAAGCTCCAAATTTTTGAATGGTGACAGTTAGTTTCGTACATCCTAGATTAAATGCATTTAATGTATTTTTCTTTCCTTAGTTTTAGCATTTAAATTGCAAGAGGGAAATTGACACAAAAAGGGGGTGTAGTCAAATCAAAAATCAAAGGATCATAAAAAACTATATGTGATCGAGTGTGTTGGAAATCCTAAATAAAAAGCAAAGTGCATTCCATTAGTTCACTTGCATTTGTTAGGTTCATTTAATATCATTTCATTACATTGCATTAAATCATTAAAATCATTTTCATTAGATTCATGTTATCTTACATTCATTCTTTTCATCATTTAAATCTTTAAGTTCATTACATTAAGTTGCATTAATCATTATCATTAGAATCATTTTCTTTAAGTTACATTAGGTTGCATTCATTCATACATTTTCCAATCATTAAGTGCATTAGATTGCATCATTCTTTTACAAAAGAAATCATTCATTTTACATCCATTAAGTGCATTTACCATTGCATTCTTTAAGACCAAATCATTGCATCATTGTATCAATTAAATCATTGCATGTCAAATAGAACATCATAATCATCATTAGGTGCACATCATTTAAGTCATTTAGAAACATTGCATCATACATATATGAAAAGCATTGCATCACATCACCATTCATATCATGTAAAATCATTAATCATTACATATTCATATCACATTTTATCACATGAAATCATTGCATTGCATCACATTTTCATACCATAAAGCCATTCATATACATCACATTATTCATTAAATCCATCTAATACATCTATATATCATTGCATCCATAAAATCATAAATGGCATCATTAATCATTAAGTTCATTGCATCCATTCACATAATCTATGTCATACATAAGACAACCATTTAAAGCATCAATAGGACATGTGCATATACATCAAAAATTGCATCTGAAAAGCATAAAACAAAGCATATAGGATATAAAACCATCTAGATTTGCATATCATGCTAAAACACCTGAAAGGGAGATCCAACACATCATGACATCATATAACATAAAGCTATCAAACTGAGTATGAAAGTCTATGGTGTCATCATAAAATAAGAATAATATTAGAGTGTATCAAAGGATCATAAAAAGAAACATCCAGACATCAAAGTCCATCAAACTATCAAAGTATCCACATAAACAACATCGATCAATCAAATGATGCAATAGAGTCCAATGTCTTGATATCAACAAAAGAATGAGATCATGTATATCATAAAATGAAATAATCTAAAATATCTCAACTAGTTGACCTGTCAGCATCATCCCCACCATCAGGACCAAGAGCACTATCTGGAGGACAACTCAAGCTTTCATGTAATCCTTGTTGACTCATCACTTCCATAAAGGCCTGCATCATAGAACTCAACTGCCTAACCTCTTGTCTAATCTCAAAAACATCTGATTGTAACACTCAAACCTCTGGTATAATTGTGCTGGGAACCTGTGTAGTAGAAGTTTGAGGTGGAAGCATAGAAGAAAAAGGCATGGAAAAAGATGGATCTGACAAAGAAGGAACAAATCTCAAAGATGATGGACATGAAGAAGATGATAGCATCAAAGTAGAAGTAGGTGCCTAAGAAGATGGAGCTTGTGGAATGACCGGTGGTATACCTTGTTGAGCAGGAGGACCCTGTGCCTGTTCCAATAGAACCTATGCAACCTGTGCATCATTCTCTCTCTGTCACCTATCTCTAGGTTGCCCATGTCTAACAGCTAGATCCACAACAACCTGATGAAGTGCTCTATCTACACCACCTCTTTCCTGACCACCACCACCCCTAGGAGGAATAAGAGCAGCAACAATAACTAGAAAATGAGCTCTTCCTACTTTGGCTGTTGAACAACCCTGTCATCCACATCATTCTCTAACCCTACCCCCACCCCTCTCACCATCACCATCATCAGCATCATCACCATCTGACTCCTCATCTATACTAGGGACTCTCTCAGCTAGATCTGTGAACCTCAGAAATGGGTTTCAAGAGAACTAATTTGCATACTCATCTATAACACTAGCATCAATAACATGTTCTTTCATCGACCATGGTAAATTCCCAAGGTCTCGTACCTCCTGGTAAGCTTTCCTAAAATCCACATAGGGGCCCCACAAAGATCTCTCAACCTGAACCTAAGCATACATAGCAATGCCTTGGGGCATACCCTGTGTGCGCACATACTGACACGGTACCCTCTTGAAGCAAAATCTCTCTATAATATATGGGGTACGCCCAATCATCCACCGTAGACATAACATGTAGGGAAACTCAGTGCTATCCTCAGGCCACAGCTCACATCCCAAATATGGCCTCCAGACCACCACATCCATATAATAAAGAACATGATGCCAATAATATAATCTACCCATATGGGTTTGCACAACCATCCCCTTATACATCTAGGCGAATGGCCAACTCAGATCTTGATGTCACGTTGCTATCGGGCATGTCAGTGGGATATGCCCCCAAGTCCAAAGCTATAAGAGAATAGCTCCTGTAGAGAGTGTGGAAGACTGTCCATACACAATTATATGTATCTCGTGATATAACTGAGCCAACATATAGGATCCCTAATCAAATCGATGAGGATGAGCCATCAAGTCCTCTAGAATAGGACCCCATCTGACTACAAACCCATGCCCTCATCTATCAAGAACAAGGAACCCACTGATCAAAGTGCCTATGACTACTGACAACACCATAAAAGAATGAAATTATGACCACTGGATGTGATCATCTCCACTGGTCAGATCCTAGAAGACCCACCGACATGCTACTCCATCATAAACATAATCATAGTATACTAGATCTCCCATAGCAGTAATCAAACCCTGATTCACTCAAAATCAAGCTAAAGCAAGAAGGAAAGACAATCCACAAAGACTGACATGTCTCCGATTGTGAGCACTCAAGTCATTGATCATACTCATAGGTAATGGGTACAAACCACAGACGGCTAGTGAATTAAGCATTGCCTACAAAAAGAAAGTTCAAATTACATTAGGTTTGAAATTAGTTATCATTTGGATTATCCTAAGTCAATCAAACATTTACAACTATCAAACCACAATCAATTTTCCTAATTCTACTCAGAGAGGATGAAAAATTCATAATCATCCATCATCTAAATCTAGATTGACAATCAAACATTCAGACTATGACTGAATCATACTGATATCTTATGACTTGCTATAACATCAAGTTTGTTACCTAAACCAATCATCTGATTGATGACATTGAATAGTTTGAAAAATTGACTACAACAATTTAAAAAATTTCTATCAGGGTGAAAGCACTATTTCAAGGTTTAAAAGCGCTAAAAATCAAAAGTGCTATTTAATAGTTTAAACACACTAATTAAAATTTCAAAAGTGCAACATCAATGCAACATCAATGGCCTATTCAACAAGTGCAACATCAATGCAACATCAATGGCCGATAGCGCTATTGAAATTGATGTCCTAGAAAAATTCATTTTTTTTGAAATAAAATGCATAAATTGAAAAACTGATGGATGCTGGATGAATAGGCCATGATGGATGAAGCAAATGTGTTACCTGTAGGACCATCTTCTCAAGATTATCCAAGCTAGGGAGAAATAATATCTCAATATAGGCCAATGATGTGGTGTTGGATAGCATATGGAATAATGAACCGGTGTCATGACAATGGTCCAAAGGAATGGACATATCAAGATATTTTTTCTAACATTTTTTTTTTCATTTCTTTTATTTTTCAATTGTATCAAGTTTAAGGGATAAATGTGGATAAGATCACACAATCATGATAAAGGGGTGGTGAAGGCTATGAGTGAATGGTTTGGGATTATGGGAAGGCTTCTTAGGAATAATGAAGGTGGCTTTAGGATAAGAAAGATCATGATAAGATAGCATGAATGCAACAAGTGAATAGGTTGATGGATAGGATATTACATGTTAAGGCACTTAATGCTCACAGATATGTTGAATCTTGTCAAGATCAAATGTGAAAGATGGAATACGAATTCAAGTGAGATAAATGGTAGAAAGATGGAGGATATGATGGATGAAACTTGCCCCCAAGTGTAGAGTGCAAGAGAGAGGAATTACACATGACGCATGTTTGCCAGGATTTCATCATGGTACTTGTCCAAGATGCCACAAGAAGTTTTCACCATAGGATGGATTTATTTTCTTTTCTTTTCTTTTTCTTCTTTCTTTTTTCAATTTTCATTTGGATGGACTCAAGCCTCATGCTCTTTGTATACTCCTTGATAAGGTATGATATGATGGGACAAAACTGCTGAAAAATATGATCAAAGATGTTGATAGGGTGACAAAAATATGATATGGTGGATAAGGTAGAGGGTGGCTAAAGCTTTATTAAATGGATTGGATAATGGAAATGGAAAGATAATGAATGAGAGGATAATAAGTCTTTCTATGAGTGGCCATGAAAAAAGGAATGGAAGGATAATGAATAAGAGGATGAGAAGTATTATCAAGATCAACATTGATACACACCTTGAAGGGTAGTGGAATAATAGAGGAAAAATGGGTGAAATAGCTTGGGATTTTGATGTAAGAGAGGATAAGGATCTTGGGACACAAGGACCCAAAATGGATGGATAAGATGGAATATTTTGGGAGAATGTGAAGTGGAAGCCTTTGGAACCTTGAATGTCAACTTTGATTTCTCTTTTGTGTGTAAGTCCTTCAAAAGTGACTTGGGAATCCACACTTTCTTTGATTTTTCTTTCCTTTTGGATGCTTTAGAATGCATTTCATTGATGAGGGATTTAGGAACCCATATTTTATTTGATTTTTTTTTTGCTTGATGGACCTTTGTGGTCTCTTGAATATATATTTTTTCTTTCATTCACATGTCGATTAGATGGGTCATGGTGCTCTTCATACATAAGTGGATTCTTGGATTTCTGATTTTTATGTTGCACATTCAAATTTCTTCCAAAGGACTTGGGATTGGTGGATGAATAAGGTTGATATGGCTGGTTCATATGGATGGTCTGATATGGAGGGTTTATATGGATGGGTGTTTGGTTTCTCAAGTATGTATATCTTTGTTGATCTTGATAGGGTATAGGGTAAGTGGATTGTGGGATAAGGAAGGTAGGAAAGGTTGATGGAGGGATATAGGGACCCAATATGGATTTTGACGATGTATAAGGTTTTAACTTTGGGATATAGGGCCCAAGGATGGATTTGGCAGATGTAGAAGGAATATGTTTATGCGAAAATGGAGATAAATGATATGTGGGAAGGATATCAATATCTTTATTGTGAGCTGCATGGCCAAGGCTTTCATCTTTCAGATTGATATTTGTACCAATATGCTTATATGTAGCTTTGATAGGAGTGAATTTGATAAGATCAGTTGAAGCTTGAGAGGATTTATTATTATGCAATGGATTAGGAAGAATGGGAGAATTTTGAGGTAGATATGGAGGCTTATGAAAAGTGGATGTTGGGGTACTTTGATCTTGACAAGGATCTTTGGATAGCTTAGGAAGAATACTTTGATTTGGATTTTCAATAAGTTCATTAGAGATGGATGGAAAACCTTGACATTGCTTAGGATATGGGTATGATATAGGAGGTGAAGGAATATGGGGTGTTTGAGATGGAAGGATATCCTCTTGAAATAAATGGAAGGGTATGAAGGATTCATCATGGGATTCTTGGGATATGGGACTTTGGTCAAATATAGGATAAGGAGGGATATTATCTTGATCTTGATCCTTAATAAGACTTGTTTCTTTGCACTTTTGATTAGTCTCTTGACATGGAGCCACTTCTATGGAAAATGTAGGAGTTTGGATCCACACAAGGGATTCTTCAAGGGATGATGGATGTTCATTTGAAATAGGTACAATAGAGATTATATCACATGAAGGCTTGGAGTCTATAACCTTTGAAGCATGAAAGAAGTTTGTAGCAAGATGTAGGTTAGCTTGGATCTCTTTTAGAGGTAGCCCTTGAGGGTATACATAGTTATCATGAAAAGTTTTTGGATATTTGTTTGATGGAGGAATACTGGATAGCTTTTCTTCTTTATGAGATGGAGGAATGTTGGAAGAGGTGGAAGCTGTAAGAGGACCATTTCTATACATAGGTTTATAAGTTTGATCTTGCTTTAGAGTAGTATCTTCATTAGGATCTTCCATTCCAATTAAGTCATCAGCAATAAGATTTTTGATTTTATGCTTCAAATCCATGCAATCTAAAGTTTCATGTCCATTATGTCTATGATATGCACAATAGTTTCTCAAAATGATAAAACCACATGAAGTGATTTGAGGCAACGTGATGAGATCATTTTCAAGGAGTTTTTCCAAAGCTGATTCATATGAAATTCCCAAAGGAGTAAATGATCTATCCCAAGTTTATTTGGATGTATGTGTGTTTCTCAAAGCGCTGTCATATGATGAATATTGTTGAGATGGGACTAATTCCTCTTGATTTCCTTGATCAAAGATGAGATTCTCTTGATATTTTGAAATAGGTTCTTCATCAAATATTGGTTTATCATTAGGATATTTTTGATCAAATATAGGGTTTTCATGATATTCTTTTTTATCAAATTTTGAATTATCAAAGATATGGCGTTCATGATGTTTTTCTTGATCATAGAGGTAAGGAAACAATGTTCTTAATGAGAATTGGTTGTATAACATTTCCATTTCTTTTTTATTGAATTCTTGTGAATAGAATATTCTTTTAAATCTTCATTTTTAATTGATTTTTGGATCTTAATGGATCTTTTATTTTTGTGATCAAAGACCTTCAAGCACAACACTATAATTTTATCAATTATCACAATAAATTCTTCCAAGCAATCTACCTAATGTCAAATTTAGATTTTAAATGGCTCTAATGAGATAGGCTTGCTAATTTATCAAGGTATTTAATCAAGATTCCATTCAAAATGGACATTAAGTTTTCATCCTCCAAAATTAGGAGGCTTCCCACCACTAGTATGTCAGAGTTTTGTACAATCCCGAAGGACTACTCGAGGAAGCTCAAAAATTTAACACCCTTTTGTCACACACCCCATTAAGGATGCATGCATTTAATTTTATAGTGGGTCAAATGTATTTTGGAAAAGCCAATTGTATCCCACTTTGGGTTGTCACTCTCACTGGCCTCATTAAGGCAATTGTTAGGAGGCGAGCCCACTATGGATCTAGTATGTTTATTTTGAAAGAAATAAAGTGGAATAAAGAGATAGGTTTTGGGAGTTTGATTCACCAAAAGGTGAAGAGAATATCCCTATCTATTTCTCAATTACCAAACCCACTAACTAATGAGAATAGATTATTTCTACTCTTTTCTACAAGGAAGGGGTTGTTCAAATTTTAGTGCTTGATTTACTTAGCCTTCTTTTAATCAAGAAGTTTTGACACTTTTGGCATTTTGATTCACTTAAAAAGTGAAGAGCATAGATCTAATATCAAAATTTCTCAAACAATAATATAGGCTGCTTTTTAATTACTTGATTTTTGAAATGACAAGGCCTTAATTTAAGCAAAAATTGACCAAGTTTTAGGATGACCTCATTTCGATGCTAGCAAAGGTTAGGGGCATTTTTGATGAATTTTACAATTTTATGCTCACCTAGTGGCAATCGTTCCTTTCACTCACTTTTCCTCCAACAAGTTAGTCAACACAAACAAACAACGTGAAGAAAACAAGGATAATTTTGAATTTTAAGCCCTATTTTTCAAACTTTGAGAAAAATTGATTAAGGCAAATAAATCCAATTAAGTGATGCAAAATTTGATTTGTATGATTCTACAACTTTCAAATAGTGTTCATATACCTTTCTTTCTTGCTTCGAATCCTCTAAAACCAAATTGATATGTGCAATATTTTCCTTTCTGATCTCCCTTGCCAAAGCCTTTCCTTCATGATTAAATCTACTCTCTAGTTTCTTTTTAATTCTTTTATAACCAGTCATCCTACAGACATAGAGAAATCATTTTTCGACAATCAGATTTTGTTAATTTTCAATTTGATCAAAAGTGCTATTAAAATGATTGAAAGCACTATTAAAATGATTGAAAGCGCTATTAAAATATTTAAATGCACTATTAAAATGATTAAAAGCGCTATTAAAATGTTTAAAAGTGCTATTAAAATGTTTTAAAGCGCTATTAAAATGATCGAAAGCGCTATGGATCAGATTAAACGCGATACAAAAATTGTTAAAAGCACTAAAATAGTGATCAAAAGTATTACTAAACTTTGCAAAGGCATCAAGAAAATCATAAAAGTGCTGGAGAATTGTTCAAATGCACTGGCTAGTCAGGGAAAAAGCACTGAAAGAATTTAGAGAGAAGACAAAAGAAATCAAAAGCACTAAAAATCCATGTAAAGGCGCAAAACTTTGTCATCAAAGCACTGTTTCAAAACTCAGAAGCACTGGAGAAAGTGGTAAAAGCGCTGCAAAAACTATCAAACGCGCTATTTCACCTATAAAATAGAGTGTTAAACTTGTAAAATTTTGAAAATATGTAATTTTATGGATTTTTAGATAAATGAGGCCTAATGCCCCATAGTGGGTGCCATTTTGTGCACTAGAAAAAGTACCTTCATAGGGTTAGTATTGACAATAAATGAAAAAAATAACTAAATAACCACAAAGGAAGAGCTATTTTAACAATTAAAGAACAATTAAGCACTCTATGACTCTCTATTTAGGGATGATATCAATAAGCTCCTAGCAAGCTCTCAATAGTGATAGTCCTAAAATGAGAAATGATTATGATAAAGAAAAAGCTAATAATTAGTTCGAATTGAAATGCTAAATTGCTCCTAAATTACCTTTCTAGCTCTAATTTGCAAGAGGTTTGATGCTATTCTCAGATTTGTGGATGATTTGTGATTGAATTATGCCTTGCTTTTATAGATTTAGGTAAGGGTAGGGGTGTAGTTGAGTAGATCATGAATAGGCTTGAGTTGAGTCTTTGGTTTTACCCTTTGGAGAAAATTTAAATATTGTGTCCTCAAAGTTTGGGACAAGAAGACAAGATGAGTGGACAAGATGCTCTTTTGGAATGAGTGATTGAGATTGAATTTCGGCTTGATCCTTGTGAGCTTAGTCCTCAATTCCTATTGGTTGATTGATTTTTCTCCCATTTGGTGGTTGAGAGAAAATAGGAATTAATTAATTGAATTTAATTGATTTATTTAGCCATGTGTACCCCTTGAATGGGTTGATTGGATTTAAATTGGACTATGTAATTAATTGGATTAATTACACAATTAATTGATTTATCATGTTGTATTTGATTTAAATTGATTTAATGGCTTTTGATTTTCAATTGATTTTGGATTAAGGTTTAATTTTAATTTATCGTTGATTTGAGCTTGATTTGATTTAATTGAATTAAATTTGCCTTGATTTCTCAATAAAATGATCTTGTCCATTTTTTATGATCACAATTTCCACTAAGGCCCGTTATTTTTGCTGAAGCATTATGTTTGCATCTTGCTAACCCGAGAATTGCTTTGAATACACTTGTTGTTTACTTGGACACCTATTGGCTCCACTAGGCCCACGAACCTAAAGCCAGGGCATTTTTTACTATGTTTTTCTCTATATCTGGAGCCCATGCATCTTTGTCATGCTATTGCATTATTGTATTGTTATAATACATTCATTTTATGACTACATAATTGTTGATGCTTGTTGGTTTCATGGATTTATCACTTCATTATTGGTGCTCATTGTTTGATCTTCTCATAGAACTTGCAAGCTTGGTATTTGTGATAAGTTTGTTCACCGGTTTGATCTCCTTAAGGCCCATGAAGTGTATGCATTTTTTGATCTACATCATTATTGTCATCACTATGCCTATGCTCTACTTTTGGAAGCATTATATCATCACTTTGTCACTGCTGTTACATGAATTTTATAGTGGCTCCATCTTCATGCTTGATTTCTATGAAATTTCACTATTTGAATATGGATCCCCTTTAATGATAAAAATTCATTAGCCCAAGGAAAATAAAATGAGGGAAGCTCCATTATTTTTTTAGATTGCACCTTTACCAGGATCATGCAGTTATTATTTTATCCATAGCTTCCTTTCTTAGCTCAAAATGTAGATTTAAACATACTTCATGCCATGAATATGAGATAGAACTATGCAGATTTGTGTACCTTTTCTCCATTCTTTCCTTAATGCATGAAATAGCCCTCTTTTCATTTATGTATCATGCCATGATGTACTTTTCCTTAGTATGTAGATTGTGTACCTTGTATACCATGAATTCATGATAGGACCAAATGTAGATTTGAAACACACTCCATTCTATTCTCTATTTTGATGATGATTTGATGTACTCGACAAGCCCTCTTTTTATTACCAGTGCTTGACCATGTTTCATTGTTTTGCCTTTGTGATATCTAAATGCTCCATTGATACTGCCTTATCTAGTTGCCTCCCTTGTGGTGATCATGGGTTCTCTTGGCCTGTGATGTGGTATTTGCCAAGGAAATTTGAGGTTTTCCTGACAGAGCCTGCATCAAAGGGAAACATCATTCATCTGGATTCCAACACTTTATTATTATTGTTGTATAGAAAATCATTGCACTTTGAGAATGGTATTTTAGGAAGACCGTCCTCTTAGTGCTTTGATTATCTGAATGAGGCAAGCAACAGTGAATCAACTTCTTCTATATCTGTACATGGAACAAAAAAGTTAGTGAAAACATGGTATCTCCTTTTCTTCCTATGACATATTTCCTGAGTGCACATTCCCTGAAGCATAGTCCTTCTTAGAAGTGTATTTCTGAGTGCATATATGCATTCTTGTAGATGAGGTTAAGTATTAGGATATCATACACTGCTTAGATCCATCATATCTAACCCCCATACCTTTCATTCTTCTCTGCAAGTTCTAGATCACAGGAGCATACTGGACAAAACCAGATCAATGCTTCATCACTAGACAATGTCTAGTACCCTTGTATTTTATGTTCATCCTTCATATATTTTTGTACTCATTTATAACCTTCTAAGAATGGCTATTCTCATGACCTGTGTGAGCCTAGATGAATTATCTTTTAGTTCTTTCCTTGGTACAACACATATAAGAAATTGGTACATATACATGTAATACCTTAGATGAAAATATTTCTTTTCCTTTTCATGTATCTTATTATGAAATGAACACAAATTTAAGAAAGACCACATAATAATCCAAACTAGGGTGCTATAGCCTCATTTAGTAATTAGGTCCCCAAAAAGAATGAGTTAAAATATGATAACAGTAACGTATTTGAATTAAATATATCTAGAGCTTCTTGTTTTGTTGCGAAGGTAGACATAAATTTTTTATGGAACATAAGGTTTTTTCATGTTAACTTTGACAATATTGTGAAGGAAAGTTTGACTAGAGCACTAAGAGATCTACCGAAGACTATGAAACCATCTAACAGTGTATGTGTTAAGAATAGTCGCAAGAGATAACTGAGAGGGGGGGGTTAATCAGTTATCTACAAGATTCAATTATTTATCCAAATTAGTATAGAAGAACATTAAGCACATACACAACAAGATAAATCTTAACACAACACTAGAATTTTGGCTACAAGGAAACCCAAAATAGGTAAAAACCCCAGTGGGAATTAGCACCCACTATAAACTGCACTAGAGTATAATAATCCCTGTTAAAAGATATTAGAACCCTGTTAGGAGTTGATCTTTACAATATATGAAGTACATTGACCAAGCTGAAATACGTTATCTGCTCTTAACCAAACAACCTTAGCTCATGACCAAACATGAAACCAAACACACATACCATAATGATAGGTGCAACAACTAAAACAAACTAAATACTATTGGCTCTCAACAAATAATCTCCTAAAATAGTAACTGGCAAATAGAAACATCATAACTCAACATCAATTGCACAACTAACTTTGCATCTATGAACATAGCTTCATAATTTTTTCTACAACACAAAAATAAATGTGCAAGGCTTCATCATAATTATACTATGAATTACATATAAAAATTTACTTGCAATACTGTCAAGAACACTACTGTTACAAATAACTACACAACTGTCTATGCTCTGAATCAACCTTTGCATCTATGATATCATGCTAATAACATATCCATACAACATATGCTCAAGGCTCTCTACATATAACTAAAATAGATGCTACTTACCATATGTTGTCATCAATGACAAACATACAATCAACACTAGCTTACTGGAAAATCTCCAACAATCTCCCCCTTTGGCATTGATGGAAACATATGAAATCAAAAACACCACCAATCCAAAAGTACAACAATATCTCCATCTCCTCAACAACATACTCCCCCATAAATGATTACTTCATCTACTAATGAATACTATGAATATCAACTGCTATATCTTCTTACTATATACTCCCTCTTTCTAGAATAAATCAACTGTTTATTTTTCATGACTATATACTCCCCTTTTGACATCAATGGAAAAGGGTGCCAAAAAAAAAAAGGATGGGTACTACTCCAGAAGTAGAGTAGTCCACCACTCACCAGTCACTAAAGACTGGTGCTCTACTAAAAATTCTAATCAGATCCAGGAAAGGGAATTACTCACAGCTTCTCCCTAAGATACTCAAATGTATCCTTTGACAATGGCTTTGTGAATATGTCTTCTAGCTATTCTTTAGTACTTACATAATCAAACTTTACTTCTTTCTCTACAACTTTCTCTCTTAGAAAATGATATTTTATCTCAATTTGTTTTATCTTTGCATGCATCACAGAGTTCCTTGACATATTGATAGTGCTAGTTTTGTCACAATGAATAACAATAGGATAATCAATCTAGATTCTAAAATCCTTTATCATCTGCTTGATCCAAACAATTGTAGAACAATTTAATGCTGCTACTACATACTTTACTTCTACTATTGATTGATAAAAATAATTCTATTTCTTTCTTGTCCAAGTAACTAGTTTGTCTCCAAGAAATACTGCTCCTCTTGAGGTGCTATTTCTATCATCAACGCAACCTATCCAATTTGTATCTATATACATATAAATTTCTACATTCTCTGAGTTAGGATACCATAAACCATAGTCTATATTTCCTTTCAAATATCTAGGAATATCCTCTTTATTTCCATAAGATAACTTTGTTTAGGGCCAATGTAAATCTTCCAACAATACCAACTGCATTAGAAATATCTGGTCTATATTGAGTAAGATATATGAGTTTACTAGTGATAGACTTATATAGAGTCTTTTCAACTACTATAGAATCATCATCTTTGGAAAGACTGCTTCTTGTTATCATAGGGGTGCTTACTAGTTCGCAATCATCCATCTTGAACTTCTTCAATATCTCTTTCACATACTTAGACTAATTAATGAATATACCTTTGTCTATCTCCTTCACATTCAATCCTAAAAAGTACTTGATAGGCCCAATGATGCTCATTTCAAACTTGCTCTACATCTCTTTAGAAAAATCTTCACTAAGCTTTTCATTGCCACCAAAAATAATGTCATCAACAAAAATAGCAACTAATAATAATCCTTAAGGTGTCTCTCTTATGAATAAGTTACAATTTGTTGCTTCTTTCTTGAATCCGATCTTTGTCAAGTAACCATCTAGTCTTTCATACCATGCTCTAGGAGCTTTCTTTAGTCCATTGAGAGATTTCTTCAGTCTACAAACCATGTCAAGTTTGTTTGATAAATTAAATCCTTTAGGCTGCCCTATGAAGACTTCTTCCTTCAATTATCCATGCAAAATTGTTGACCAGACATCCATCTCATATACCTTAAAGTCTTTGTATGTTTCATAGGCTAGAAATAACTTTATAGCTTCTAATCTACTTACAGGGGAAAATGTATCACAGTAATCAATTCCTTCTCTCTGTGCATATCCTTTACATACTAGTCTTGCCTTGTTTCTTACCACTGTACCATCTTCATTGATCTTGTTTCTGAATATCCACTTGGTTCCAATCACATTTTTGTCACTAGGCCTAGGGACTGATTCCCATGTATTATTCTTAAGTATATGATATAACTCTTATTTCATTACTTCATGTGAATCTAAATCATTACATGCATCTTCAACACTTAGAGGTTCAATTTGTGAAAGTAAATGTACCACTTCATTGACTGTTGAACTTTTTGCTTTTGATCTTCTCATGAATTTTTTGTTTTGATCTCTAATGATATTCTTTTGAATGGTATCTAGATGTGAATTTTGGAACATTAGGTGTGACTCTCTCATCTATCTTTTGTGATTCTTCTTCACTTATTTCAGGTTCATTGATTAATACTTCAATGTTGTCAAACATTTCTTCAACATATGCTTCTCTACTGATAGGTCTAGGTTCTTCTTCAATCATAGGTTCATAATCATAGTATCTCTCTTGAATCATAAAATTTTCATCAATATTTACATGTGCACTTTCAATGATCTTCTTCAATCTCAACTTAAAACATCTATAAGCTTTTCTTATACTAGAGTAACCAAGAAAAATACCTTCATCGCTTCTTGCATCAAACTTACCAACACCACCATCTCTCTTGATGTAACACTTTCTTCCAAATATTCTAAAGTATTTTACTATAGGTACATTCCCAAAATAGAGCTCATAGGGTGTCTTGTCTACGCCTAGCCTTAATTGAGTTCTATTGATAGTATAGACTGTAGTATTGACTGCTTCTCTCCAATAGGTGTGTACAACATTTCCTTCAATCATGATAGTGTGGCTTGTGTTAAGTATGATCCTATTTCTCCTTTCTACACTTCCATTTTACTGAGGGGTTCTAGGTGCACTTAGTTATCTCTTTATCCCATATTCTTTGCAATACTCATAAAATTTGTTAGAACTAAACTCCTCTATCTGATCTTAGATATTTTATCTTTAATACAGACTCATTTTCAACTTTAGCTTTGAATATTTTGAACTTCTCAAATGCTTCATATTTATCTCTTATGTACACAACCCACATCATCATAGAATAATCAGCAATGAATAAAATAAAGTATCTTTCACCATAGTATGATCTTGTTTGAGTTGGTCCACATAGGTCTATATGTACTAGATCCAATTTGTTCTCTACAGAATTCTTCTTGCTTCTAAATGAGTTCTTTACATTCTTTCCCATCACACATTTCCTGCACATTGTATCAACTGGTCTTTCAATACTAGGAAGGTCTCTTATTGCATTTACATTCCTTATCTTTACTATATTGTCAAAATTGATGTGACATAGTCTTTTGTGCCATAACCAACTATCATATACTTTTGCAACAAAACAACTTGCTTCTAAATTAAGCTAAAAAACATTACCTTTTGTCTTTGAACCTGATGCAATTATTAATCCTTCTTTGATATTAATGATGCACTTATTATCTTTGAATTCTAACTGATATCCTTGGTCAAGTAACTGTCCAACACTTAGTAAGTTATACTGCAAACCATCAACATATAGAAAATAATCAGTGTTATTCTTTCCATCCAAAGTGATAGCTCCTCTACCTATGATATGTTTAGGAGTGTTTTCTTCAAATCTAACCATGCCACCTTTGTACTTATCTAGATGTACAAATCTATTTTTGTCTCCTATCATGTGATGTGAACAACTGCTATCAATGATCCAGTCTGTCTCGATGTCTTCTTGTGAAATCAATGCTTGCTCTTCTTTCTTTTCATATTCAATATCCATGTCATCAAACATTTTCTCCATGTCTTCAATTGTAATGAATCCAATTTCATCTTCAGTTGAATCTTCATCTGTCACTCCATCTTTAGCATAGTAACATTCTTTTGTATACTTAGGCTTGAAATTAGTTTTTTACTTCTTGACTCTTCTAGGGCACTTAGATGCAAAATGACCAATCTTGTTGCATGAAAAACATTTAAATGGTAAACTAACCTTCATATTTTCCTTTTCTTTTTCTTTCTTTCTTAGCACCCGTAGGAATGAATTCTTCTAGTTCTTTATCATAATCTTCATCATCAAAGCTACCAAAAGTGTTCAAAGATTTCTTACCATGGACTGAGGCTTTGAATGCTATTTCACTTTTAGGTTCTATCTTCAATCTTGATATCTCGAATGGTGAAATCTTACTGATTAAGGTCTCTTTCTTGAATTCTTTTGAAAACTGCATAGTATCATCTAATATGTTTATCTTTCTCTCATAATCTCCAGTCAAAGTAGTCATCAATTTATCCATTATGTTTTCTTTTGAAATCTCTCCACCATTGTTTCTAATTTCTGCAACTGCTTAATTATTTGATTGTAGGCTCTGATGTTCTCTTTAGGTAGCATCTCCAAATTGTTATATCTTTTTTTCCATGTCTTCTAGATACTTCCAAATTATGTAGGCTCTATCTTTTTTCTTGATCTTTGAAAACTCACTATCAGATAAGGCACTGATAAGGGCTTCTTTGGAAATTACATTTTAAGAGAACATTTCTTTTTGTCTAGTGGTTGCATCTTCTTTGGCAAGGTTTGTTAGAGAGGGAACATGAACATCTTAAGTAGCTGCTTCAAAAATCTCAAAACCAACACACTACAAATGTGTTATCATTTTATTCTTCTAGTCTAGATAATTCTCTTCATCAAACTTAGGACTTTCTTTTCTAAAGAATGCCATCTGATCAACCTCAAGCTATTAGAATTTCTCTTTGAGGCACTTGGATCTGATACCAATTGTTAGGAATAGTCCCAAGAGATAACTAAGAGGGGGGGGGGGGGCGCGTGAATCAATTATCTACAAGATTGAATTCTTTATCCAATTTAGTAAAGAAGAATATTAAGCACATACACAACAAGGTAAATCTTAATACAACACTAGAATTTTGGGTACAGGGAAACCCAAAATAGGTAAAAACCTCGGTGGGAATTAGAACCCACTATAAACTGCACTAGAGTATAATGATCCCTGTTAGAAGATCCTAGAACCCTGTTAGGAGTTGATCTTTACAATATATGAAGTAAAATGACTTGGTCAAAGGTCAGACCTTATTAGGAGTCTTTTATAAATAACCCTGTTAAAGGTGAGGACACATTGTCCAGGAGCGTACTGCTCAAATGATGAAGGCTACAACCTTCTGCACAGTACTCTATCTAGATCTTGGTGAACTATGAGTTAGACCTGCTACCTTGATCAGTTCCAATAAATAGAATACACTCTTTGCTTCTTCACATAGATCTTCAATTGATGATTGATATAGCTTTACTAGCCCAATACTTTCACACCTTCTTTTCTTCTTACATCAACCTCTACTTAGAGATCACAACTAACCGACTATAAGTAGCCTTCTCCAAAAGATATAATCAAGTTGACCTATTATAACCTTCTTGAAATAATATTAATGAAACAATACAACTCTCCAATGACTATACTAAGTACACAACACAAATAGGACCATGCAACCCAATATGAGTAGACGTGTCGCTTCATATTGTCGACTTCACCAAATTAACTAAAAATTTACTCTCAAGCCAAAATACATTATGCGCTCTTAACCAAACAACCTTATCTCATGACCAAACATGAAACCAAACATGTATACCATAATGATAGGCATAACTACTGATGAAGGGTGCTCCCCTTAATACCACAAACACATAACAGAAACAAAGAAACAACAACAATTTGCAAGAACAAAAAATGGGCTTCTTATTATCTCCACAAATATGGAATTACAAACTTTCAGAAGTACAATATGCAAAGCCACATGGGCATTCCCTTTACAATATTCTGCAGGACAAAGCCTCGAATTATTACCCAAATCTGCCCAAAACTGCCTAGACAACACTACGGGCCTTCTTTATATAGGCAATTTCCACCACCCGAGAAGGTTCCAGAAATTTAGCCCTTAAGGCCGACTATACATAGAATTATTTTATTTTCACAATTTTTACCATAGGGTCAGCTCAAAGGAAATACAAAATATGCTTTTAGGTAGCCCAACTTTCAGAGGCCATAAATTTTTAACCATAGCTCCATTTTTCTATTCTAACCACTTTTCAGAAATGCCATGATGAGATCTACAGTGCTTGACACGTGCAAGCGCTAGTCAGTTGGGGGTCGATTGCGATCCAAAGCCTCTAAGGCCTTCAAAATTGACCTGAAAGATTTTGTACCCAAAAACCTCAATAACTTCACCAATACTGATGATGTGGCAATGAAACTCAACTGGAAGGCTGAAATGACTAGGATGAACCTCCAACTGTGAAATCAAAACATTTTGAGATCATATGACCAACTTACTAAAAATAGTAAGTTTCCATAAATAGAAACTTTGCACAAGATAGCCCATATTGAAAAACAAATAGAGATATTTTTGGGTGATGCAAGATTGCTCCTACACCCAGGATGCTCCTGCATCAACTACTGAAACAAAATAGATAATGTTGGCTCTCAACAAATAATCTCCTAAAATTGTAATTGGTAAATAGAAACATCATAGCTCAACATCAACTACACAACTAACTCTATGTCTATGAACATAGCTTCATAGTTATGCATACAATACAAAAATAAATGTTCAAGGCTTCATCATAACTATACTATGAATTACATACAAAACTCTACTTGCAACACGGTCAGGAACACTTGTTACAAAAAATTGCACAACTATCTGCACTCTGAATCAACCTTTGCATCTATGATATCATGCTGATAACATATCCATACAACATATTCTCAAGGTTCTTTTCATATAACTACAATGCATGCTACTAACCATATGTTGTTAGCAATGACAAACATACAGTCAACACTGGCTTACTAGAAAATCTCCAATAGTATGCAAAGAATGTGTAATGGGAAAATAGACTAGAAGCATCTATAAGAGCAAAGCATTTACATCAAAAGAAAAGTTGGATCTAGTACATATAGATCTATGTGGACCTACAAGGACCAAATAATACTATGGTAAAAGGTATTTTATAATTTTTGTTCATGACTTTACTAGGATGATGTGGGTTACTTATTGAAGAGAAAAATTAGAAGCTTTTGATAAATTCAAATTACTCAAAGAAAAAGTAGAGAATGAATTAGGTTTAAAGATAAAATGTTTGAGGTCATGTAGAGGTGGAGAGTTTACTTCAAACTTGTTCAATTCATATTGCAAAGAGCAAGGAATACAAAGAAATACATCTGCTCCTTGGACTCCACAACAGAATGGGATAGCTTAGAGAAGAAACAAGACTATACTTGATGCTGCTAGGACAATACTGATTGAAGGAAATATATCTCATGTGCATTGGAGAGAGGCTGTTGGAACAACTATGTACACATTAAACATAATTCAAAGAAGAGAAGGTACAAGTAAGACTTCCTATGAATTATGTTTTAATCATACTCCTACTATAAAATATTTTAGAATATTTGGTAGTAAGTGTGTGTGTATGTTTAACACCTTCATGAAATTAGGATCATTAACAAACAACCTAAGCAAATACAATGCAAATCTAAACTAAGAATTGAATTTAAAATCCATGACATCTCATGCTTCTCTAATTAGATGTGGTAAGTAGAGCTCTCAGCTTAACCTCCACTAGTGACACTTCTAAAATGAGAAATCTATGATTTTACAATGCTCAATCTAGCTCACAATTCTCCATTATGAAAAGATAAATTGAAATGCTAATGCTAAATGCTCTCAATTTCTCTCAATTGCTCATAAAATACCTATAATGATGATGCTTTGCAAATGAATTTTTCAAATCTATTATGCTCTCAAAATGCCTCTTATTTATAGTAAATTCGCAAGGGTAGCGGGTAGAGTGAAATAACCATGATTTAGCTTTGGTTGAGTCAAAAGCTTTACAATGTCTTAAAATGGGGGGACAATTTAAATGTTTGTCTCAAAGCTTTGGACAAAAGGACAAAATTGAGTGATTGAGATTCAAAGTTGAAATGAGTGATTGAGATTCAACTATTTTGAGTGATTTATGTCTTTTTGTCCTCAATTCTCATTGGTTGCTCAAATTTGTGTTGAAGGATATTAGGATTAATTAAATTCTATTAATTAATTAAATTAGCCATGTAAGGGAATAGGTTCAAATTGATTTTTGATTTAACAACTATACAATTAGTTGAATAAAATCAATTATATAGTGTTTTTCACCCCTTTAAGCTTGATTTAATTATTTAATATCATTATTTGATTTTTCCTTTGATTTTGATGATTTTGTCCATTTTACATTAAGAATTTGCAATTTTATGATTTAAAAGAACTTGCCCAATTTTTGATGTCTACAAATGCCCCTCTTTGGATTAATGTCCTTATCACTTTGAAGTCCCGATTTACTGATTTGAAATTGATTGCTACCTGATATGATATGCCTTTGATTTGATTTGATAAAATGATATGTTCCCTAGTGATAATGATTCAAAAATTTTGATGCCCCAGATTTTGATGATGCCAATTTGATACTCTGATGCCCCCTCAGAAATAAAACATATTGATCGCTTGATTGAAAAATTTGATTATTTGATTGATTCAATATGTTTTCATTTCTGAAAAACATTGATGATATGTTATGATTTACAATTTGTCCCAGTTGTTTGATAGGTTGACATAGGTCAATGTCAAAATTTTACCTCTAAATTAGGTCAAATTAGCTTAAATAGGTTGAAAAACCTAAATTTACTATTCATTTTTACTTTTGACTTTTGAGATTTTTGCCCTAATCTTGCATTGATTATCATGATGGTTGTCCCTATCAGAGAGCATCGGTTTAAGAGAGGTCATTGCTATATGAGGCCTTTGGATTACGGACCTCCTATGAGTGACTTCAAACCTTCCTTTGTGCATTTATTGCTCTTCAATAGCATTTATTATAATTTTTTCTTATTTTCATAGATTTGAATTTGCAAAATGACATGTAGGATTAGATAAATGCTATGTAACCATGTAAAACAATGCATCTGCACTTTTTACTAACGCCTCTACGTAATAAAATGTCGAATAGAAACTTTTTGGTCTCGCCTACTAATAATATGTTTACGCATAGGACTAGGGTTTTCTTTCCATTTTATACATGTTTTTCCACCTATAAAACCCAAGGTTTAAAAGGCCACCTAGGCCTGATTAAGTTCTGCCTAGCTTTGTAAAGTGTCATGTGAAACATGAAATGATGCATACTAAAGATAAAGTGCTGCATAAGATCTTTCCTATAGTGCATAAGGTAAAATGTTGTGTGGTAATAGGTAAATGATGCCTATGGGATTTTGAAAAATTTTCAATAGGAATTTTGATTTTCCAATTAAAACTTGATGTCTTTGATAGATCGATTGAAATTTCCAAGATAGTTAGGTCTGTTGTAGTTAAGCAAAACAGTTGATTAGAATATCAAGATAGTGGTACCAATGAATGTTTGATTACATCAATCTAATAGGATAGATCTGATAGTGGGATATTGATAGGTAGGATTGATTAATCAGTGTGAAAAATAATAAATCGCTCTCAAGACATAGAGACACAAATAAATGATACTAGGTCTGATAGGATTGATACTTTTGATTCTGATAGACTGATTGACTTAAGATAAATCATTGATATAGTATACTGATATGATTCCTTTGATTTGCAAAAAGAGCATATTTTCCTAAACTATACATACAGACAGTTGCTTCTTGGGTCCTAGATCTAGGTCAGGCTCTTACTCTAGCAGAGTATCATGTTATCAAGATGTGTGGGCTTAGTTTGCTTCTTGATATCCCACAGTTCCAGTTGAACCATGGTCTCCTTACCACTATGGTAGAGAGATGGAACTTTGACCATAATACTTTCCATCTACCTTTCAGAGAGATGACCCTCACTCTAGAGGATGTGTATAGATTATTGTGCATTCCTACTTGAGAAGAGATGGTGTACTATGTCTTTGTGTATGATAGTACAGTCTGTAGATGGGTGTTTGGAGACAACACCATTGATGATGACATGATTACGTGGGCATAGTTCTCTTCATTCCCCACATTTCTAGCAATATTGGGTGCTCTGATCGGTGGTTTGCTGCTTCCTAACTAGATGGGGTAGGATACTCAAGGACTTGCTTGCACAACCTCGACAGTTTGATTGAGGTTCTTGTGTTCTTGCATAGCTTTTTCATGATTTACATGAGGTGGTGTATAGGTCTAGTGCTTCTTTGTCGGGAGGTGCCATCATTTTATAGTTATGGGTATGGGAGCATCTTCCCATTACTAGGCTAGTATTAGATAGGATTCAGCATCGGGGATTCCCCTATGCTTTTCTATATAGTGACATCATTGTCCAACATCATCTGGGCAAGCTTGAGTATTGGCACTGGGTTATTGATGATCTTGATCAAGTCCATTGGCAACCATATATAGGTTGTGAGAGATGGAGGGAGGATGATGAAAAGCTCCCATATATGTTTTCTCCTCAATGGATGATTGCTAGAGCGACGACTATTATTGAGTGATTTTTCTTTGGCCAAGTTTCCAAATAGTATGGCAAGATTTAGGATATGCCATAGGGTACAACACTGTATGTGAGAGTTCAGGAAGAGCAGTCCATGTGGGGTGCTCAAATAGATTTTCAATTTGTCTATGACCAGATTGCTCATTTAGTGTACTATAGATGGGATTTGTTGGTAGGTATTGTAGATGCTAGTATGTCGCATGAGTATCATGACTGGTGGGCTCAGAATAGATTTCTTTGATTTACAGATCCAGCAGAGCCTATCTCATGCCATGATGAGAGATCCAAGGATGATGATGATGGAGAGGATGATGGTGGGGATGGTGGTGATAGGAGGAGATGTCAGAGATGATGAGCATAGGTATCTCTTAGAGGTAGGGGTGGAGGAAAAGATGGACCATGAGTTAGAGGTGGACATGTGAGGGGACAGGTTCGACAGGATCATGGAGCTAGATTTGTATGACCTAGAGTAGCAATAGTTGATAGACAATAGAGACAACAAAGTGCTTAGAGACAAGGACATATAGATGCTGCTAGATAGATCCATGGGGGATAGGATCCTTTGGTTCAGTTATAGCGAGTTGCTTTGGCATAGCAGGATTAGATTCTGGCATAGCAAGTGCCTCCACATATGTTGATGTCACAGGATATGGGTCAGAGTTCACAGTCTACTCCTCGCATTGATACTTTATCATAGGACGTGAGGACTATAAAGATAGGTTTGTTAGCTATGGTTGGTAGATTAGATCAGGTAGCCACCATGATGCAGCAGTTCATGGCAATGATGGCATAGAGGCCTAGCATAGCGAGTAGTTCTTAGGCTCCTCCTTCAAAGGATAGATAGTATAACAGGGGTCCAGATGGGTCAAGGGCTAGGGATGGATCAAGTTCTACTATGGGATCATGATGATTTGATGACAGAGCTATTCATTATTGATGTATCATGTTATTGATGTTTATTGATCGAAACATTTGATGTTTCTCTTTATTGATGACATATTGTATCTTGTTGTATTGATGTACTGGATCATTTGATGTTTATGAACACTTATATGATGATGATATACTTCCTTGATTCTTGTGATGAGTTTATCATGGGATTATCTTTATGTGTAGCTATATGATGTTTATGATGTAGTTACTTCTTGATTATGCTATGGATACAGTGTATCTTATGTATGGTATATATAGATGAATGCATTGATTATGAATTTTTGATATATTTTTCTTCTTTTCAATGTATGGATGCAAAGTGTTTTATTGAAATATGGATGCACCTATGTTTTTTATTTTTAAATGTATGCAGTTCTATCTTTAATTATATGTATGCAAATGATGTATGCATTTTTTTTCTTTTTCTTTTCTAATATATGGATAATGAATAATGATTAATGCTATAAATAAATGCAAATGATAATCTCACATTTGTGATTGGAATCAAGGATAAGATGTTTGATTGAACCCCTAGTTCTTTAATGTTTTGACCCACCAATATTATAAATGTAACCCCTTGTACTTGGAAAAATAACAACAAATAAATGCTCTTAATCTAATCATGAAAATGTAATGCAATACAACTAAGTGTCACTATCTTTTAGCAAAGAAATGTCATAGAGATTATAAATTTTCATCATTCGGCATTATGGGACCGGAAAGCTAGTACAACCATCACTGACCACATCATGATGATATGAATACTACTTTTTATCGCTTTTTGGTAACTTTTTTGGAAACTAGTACAACCCTCACTAGTTGGATGACCAAACTATGGGAGTATGAATACCGGTTTCAACGGATTCAATGTTGTAAGTCAATTTTTGTAGTAAGATATGGAAGATCTAAATAGCCAAAGTATCTATTTTTGTAAACAAGAAAAGGTCAATCCTTCAACTTATGTGATAATCCTCGATGGTTCTTTGATGACCATGTTGTTAGATGAATTCTCATAAGTTGATGAATCTTCCTCAAGAAAGTCACTCAAAGGCAAGAAAAATATCATGTCTCTATCATTACCAATCTAGTCGAAACATCATCGATTAGCTAAAAAGATGTGATAATAGTCAATTCAAGTAAAAGATCATCAAAAGAAAGCTTTAAGTGTTTTACAATTTATCACAATGTTCAAATAGAATTCCAAACATTCTAATCTTTAAAGTGTTGTCAATTTTTAATCTTGAATAATAAAGTCAATGAAGGTTCAAGGATCAAGTTGTAGGATCAAAATACTTGGGTATGAACAATGATATCCATCAAAGGTTCAAGAAAATATCTCTCTTCTAAAGCTCTAATCTCTCTCTGATGTGACCGAATGTAGCACTATTGAATCCATTTGTACCAAATTTCCAATCCTCTTCTACTCCCAAGTGATAAATGTGATCGTCTGACAAACTTAGGACCATAGGCAATGCAATGATGAAACTAAAAGGTTTTATTATGACTATGCACAAATGATGGATGCAATGAAAGTTTACAAGTGAGATGATGGAAATGCAATATGTACACATGTGACTTGTAAGAAAGACTCAAGGGAACAAAAGGCACTTGATTACCAAGTTTTCACCTTTTGGCTTTATTGCTTTTTTTCTTTTTTTCTTTATCTTTTTTTATCTTTTTTTTTATCTTTTTATTTTTTTCAAATTTTTTTAGTATTTTCAAGATCTCTTTTGACTATGTACAATAAATATGATGCTTCTCATTTGATACTCTTTATACTCTTTCATCTACCTCATGTATAGAACCTTTTTAGATGTATGCTATTGATAGGTTCTTATAGTTCTTCTCCCTCAAAATCTGCCAACTTATAAGTTCCCATTCCAAATGAAGAAACAATGATGAATGGACCAAGCCAATTAGCCTCCCATTTTCCTTTCTTTTCTCTTTTAGCTTGATTTTTAGAGTTTTCTCTTAACACTATGTCTCCTACTTGAAAGCCTCTTGGTTTGATATGCTTATTATAATTCCTTGAGATCCTATTTTGATAGACTTTCAAGTGTTCATAGGCTTGCACTTGATGTTCTTCCAACAATTCCAATTGTTGAGGTCGGGAAACTCTATAATCCTCATCTTTTATTAACCCTTGCAATGATACTTGTAAAGATATGATTTCAACCTCCAAAGGTAGAATAGCTTCGGTGCCATAAACTAATGAAAATGGTGTAGCTCCTATAGGTGTCTGAATGCTAGATCTATAGGCCCATAATGCCAGGTTAATCTTCACATGCCAATCTCTTCCTAACTTATTTACTGTTCTCTTCAAGATTTTGAGAATGTTCTTATTTGTAGCTTTAGCTTGTCCATTTCCTCGAGGATAATATATGTATGAAGAGTGATGTGTGATATGGAATGTGGCACAAAGTTCATCAACATCTTTATTTTTGAATTTTTTTCCATTCTCTGTGATTATGGCATAGGGAATTCCATATCTGCAAATGATGTGGTTCAAGATGAACATGGAAATTTGTTTTCCTGTGGCCATGATCAAAGGAATTGCTTCTACCCACTTAGTGAAATACTATGTAGCAGTGATGATGTACTTATGCCCATTGGAAGAAGGTGGATAGATTACACCAATCAAGTCAAATCCCTATTTATAAAATGGCCATGGTGTAACAAAGGGATGTAACTCTTGTGCTGGCACATGTATCATGTCACCACGGTATTGACATTTGCTGCATATTTTCACAAAGTGACAAGCATCCTTCTCTAAGGTTTTCCAAAAGTACCCTATGCGAAGGATCTTCTTGGCTAGGTTTAAACCACTTGAGTGCAACCCGCAAATACCTTTGTGAACCTCATGTAAAGCTAACTTAGACTCCTCTTCCTCTAGACATCTAAGTAACATCTTGTTAAGACCCTTATGATACAATGTGTTAGAAAGGATTATGTAATGGGCTGATTGTCAGATAAAATTTTGTTTTTAGGCTTGAGATTGGTCTATTGGTAACACTTGGTCTGTGAGATAGGTGTATATAGGGTTGTACCAAGGTGAGTCATGTCCATTGAGTAGGGAAACAATTTGGGTGTTGGGGAGGTCAAATGTCATTTTTACCAACTCTTCCACCAAGAATTCGTACTTCTCATTTTGATAAGGTTTTTGTAATAAGGAAGCCAAGGTTGCCATTGCATTAGCTACTCTGTTCTTCTCTCTCAGAATTTGTTCAAAAGTGATCAAATCAAAGTACTTTTTCCATGTCCCAATCATTGTCTTGTATGGCATTAATTTTTCATGTTTGGTATTATACTCATTATTGACCTGATTAATTATTAATTGAGAGCCGCCATATACTTGTAGCTTAGTGATGTTCCATTCTAAAGCCATCTTGATACTGATGACTAGAGCTTCATATTCTGCTATGTTATTTGTGCATGGGAACAAGAGCTTATATGACTTGGGAATAGTATATCCTTGAGGGTTAATAAATAATATGCCAGCCCCGGAACCTCCTTGTGTATATGAGTCGTCAAAATACAACTTCCATGTCTTTGCCTCTATGTTTACAATTGCCGAATCTGGAAATTTTACTTGAATGGTTTCTGTAGAAATCAAAGGGTTTTTAACTAAGTGATCTTCTATCACTTGTCCTTTTATGGCCTTCCTATCCACATACTCAATGTCGAACTCACTTAATATCATGATCCATTTTTCTATCCTACCTGTTAAGGTAGTTTTGCTTAGCAAGTATCTTAGAGGATCAATTTTGGCAATAAGCTTCACCTTATGCATCAACATATAATGTCTCAATTTTTGTGATGCAAAGATGACCACCAGACATGCTCTTTCTTTGAATGTGTAGTTGAGTTCATATTTGATCAATGTTCTACTTAAATAGTAGATTGCTCTTTCTTTTGTTGGTGTAATTAAATATTACTAATTACACTTTACTTAAGTTTACTTAGGATAATGCATTTGCATATTAGTTGTCATTGTGACACCTAGGAGTTTGCATTTCATTTTAGCACATGGTTAGGAGAATTTCCACTTTAGGTGTGATAGTTGTCATCACATACCTCTTTGTGTGTAAGATCCACCTTTAGTGCTCTTATCACATTATCATCCTCTCATTGTTGCACATACTTTGATGTACAATGGAGGATGATCCACCTTTGTTGGACATGTGATTCCACCTAGTGTGGTTGATAGATTATCATCTCCTTATCATGTAGTCTTATTGCATTGCCTATATATTCAGGCACTCCTTTGTAACCATCAAGCATTATCATTTGATCATTATTGAATCTACTCATTTGATCATCTTGTCTCTCTTGTGCTATCTCTTGAGCTTCTAGATCTTGGCAATTTATTCTTTGCCTTAGGTAAATTCTTACATGGTATCAGATGTTGGAAATATTCAGGAATTAACAGAGTTACTGAGAGGGGAGGGGTGAATCAGTAACTCCAAATTTTCTTCAATTACAGATGTATTAACATATAATTCACTTTAACCTTTTGCATATAGAAAGCATGAGACTTAAAAGCATTCACAATAATGACACATAGATTTGGTTACCCAGAAACCTTCCAAAAAGAAAGTAAAACTGGGGTGGGGATGAAACCCACAAAGCTTTAGTACTGCAGAATAAAGTTGGCCGATTAAGGCTTACAATTGATCACTTCTGATGATCTGCCCTGCTAGGAGCAATAAGGATTGCTAAATCCACCCTGTTAAAGGATTTACAAACATACAATGAAGTATGCACTCAGTAAAGAGATTTTACAAAAGACTGTTAAGTCTACCCGGTTAAAGGATTTTAGTACTGATTCACCTGTTAGGATGAAACAGTAGATCTCTTGCTTTGCAACTGGATTGCTGATTGAGATTCACTGATGTACTGATCACCTTCTATGATGAATTTTGTCTTTGCTGTTCCTTATACTGCTGTAGCCCTTTGTAATTCGCTTATCTCTGCCTTTCTTTCTTTTTCACATTCATACTCATTACTTGTCTTGGCATTTTTACAACATTGTTTATATACAAGTCTAAACAATTAATTATAATTACAATTACAAAGTCGGCTTGACAAATAAACATAAGTGCCACTAAGTCGGCCCAAGTATGGTTACACGGTTCCTACAAACTAACTCGGTGACTTTCTGATACTCAGCGTCCACTGCATTACTTGGCATCATCATGCACTCGGTAGAAGTGAAGGCACGGTTCATACTAACCACTCGGTAGGTTTTGAACTCGGTAAATACTGGTGACTCGGTAGACATAATGTTACTCAGTTTACACTGTCCTGCTCGGTTTGCACTATCTTGTTCGGTTTGCACTGTTCTACTTGGTTTGCACTGTCTTGCTCAGTTTGCACTATCTTGCTCGGTTTGCACTATTCTGCTCGGTTTGCACTGTTCTGCTCGGTTTGCACTATTCTGCTCAGTTTGCACTGTCTTGCTCAGTTTGCACTGTTCTGCTTGATTTGCACTATCTTGCTCGGTTTGCACTGTTCTGCTGGGTTTGCACTGTTCTGCTCGGTTTGCACTCAGAATGCAAATAAGTGTTGTCACTAGTGGTAATTCTACTTAATGCCAACAATCTCCCCCTTTGGCATTAGTGACAAAAACACTTATCGCCCAAAACTTATATACATGAATCATGCTGAGTTTTATTTTGATTTTTTTCAAAATTTGTCTTTGTTATAGGGCTTTATACATTATCTCCCCCTTTCAATGTACTAACTTTTTCTTCTATACAAATCTTCTTCTATACATATATCTCGCTCTATACATATCTCCCCCTTTTTGACGATAATGCCAAAGGTGTATATATAAGTGATTTACAGAGAGAATCCAAAATTTGATAGAAACACAGAATGTACCTTCATTATTAGTGCCAGGGTTCTGTCCCAATTTTCTTGCAGAATCTTGCATGTGTGGATTGCAATTTGGACTTCTGCAGAGAGTTCAATCATGTGATCTGCTATAGAGAACTGATTGTCATGAATCAATGTTTTGGAATGTTCAATGTGCTTGTACATTGTATTCATGATGGGAAGGATCATGTTCTGGATGTCTAGCAGTGTGGACTGGATCCTTGTGTCTTCTTTCAGTAGATCTAACTGCATATTTGATAGGTATGATATTTTCATGTGATGAGCAGAGCTTGAACTTGGTTCAAGTTGCAGCTTCTGTATGCTAATCTTCATATCCTCATCCATTTTATTCATTTTATCCTTGACATCCTTTGTGAACTCGGCAATATTGCACAATCTGGCCAAAAGAGAGGTAGCATTCGAATAGGTAGATTCAATGTTTAACAAAACTGAAGATAATTCTACTTGGTTAATAGCTATGTGCTGAGCAATGTGCTTAAGCACTTTATTGTTGAATCTCTTCTCAGCTCTTTCAACTAACTTTTCTGTCCCAGATGAATCCTCATTGTATTTATTTACTGCTTCTGCTAATTGTAGCAAAACATGTTGGGAGGAGTCTACTTTAATACCTAATGCATCAGACAAAATGTCTTTAGCATCCTTAATGATTTGATATTCCTTGTCTCTCTCCTCTTTAAGCTTCTTTTGCTTTGCTTTCCTTTGGAGGATTTCACCTATATTTTGCATTTGGTCCACTGATAGATTTGCAAAGTCTAATGTTGGAATTTTTATTTCCTCATCTAGGTCTATATCCTCTACTATATTCTTACCCAAAAATCTTATGCTCGATTGAGCCTTAGGCTTATCTGTACTTAATGCCTTAGTAGTAGTGATAGTAGACATAGTAGGACTGGCTATAGAGATTGGTATACTGTCTACTGGAGAACTTAAAATATTTACACTTGTAGAATCAAAAATTGGAATACTTACTGCTGGAAAACTTGATGAAGTGGGAGACTGCAACTCGGTAGAAGAAATGGTAGTTGCTTCTGTTGTTGCTATAGGTGATTGGACAAATGTTGAAGTTGTAACAACCATGCTTGAAGGTGTCTCTGGGCTAGATGTAGAAACTTTTACTGGAGAGGTAGGAAGTGATGCAATGACTTCTGCCACTATTCTCATAGTATCATCTACCTTAGTGGCTTCTTCTTGTTCATCACGGTCATCTTCAATGTCTTTTATTATGACTGTTTCAATACTCGGTTGGTGAAGATGGTATATGTTTTTCCATGTGGCATTTGTAGCCTTCACAACCGATTCAATATTGTTGATCAGAATCAAACAAGTATTGAACTTTAATGTCATCTTACTTTCATTTTCCTTCAATGCCTTCTTTATTTCATCATTTTTCAAGCTCGGCATTAACTGTCTCAGGGTTTGATCAAATATGTCTTTTACAGTTTGCTTGGCATTGCTCCATCTCATTTTTATTGGATCTAATAGAACTGCTGGAACCTATGGGGCTATTTCATCAAGAGAGTATTTCCACTGTCCCATCTTTTCAATAACAACATCTTCTATTTCCTTCTGTTCTATTTCCATTCTTGTTTCATATTTAAAGGATTTTATGTTACTTACTCCAGATCCTGATCCTTCTCTAAAAAGTTTTATCCTCTCTTGAAAGTTTAGAGGAGGCCTTTTGAATACTATGTCTTTGTCTGCCTTGTCTACCTTATCTGCCTTACCTCTTGCACTTCTCCTTGTAAATACAGCAGTGGGAGGCTTAGGTGCCTTAGTGATGAATACCTTTCCTTTCTTCTTTGCAGGTTCTAGTTCCTCTGTTTTCTCATCCTTTTCCTCTTCTTCTTCATCATTTTCTTCTTTGTCCTCGGTTAGCATTTGCATTTTGGCTATCCTTTTCTTTCCTTTATTTACATCATGTCGAAGCTTTATGCTTAATTCAATTCTCACATTAGCTTCATCATATGTTCCAAAATATGGAGCTTTGGGATTGACAAACTGATTAAGAAGAGCTTCAATGATATTCTTGGTTTCATCAATATTTACCTCATAAGGAGGAGGTTTTACATATACAATCCTTGGTTTAGCTGCTTGAATATATACATTGTCACAGTCCACCATGAAACAAATGTCATCCTTATAATCTTCCACCAACTTCTGTGGAATCCGGAATCTGTCATTCATTTTCTCTTTGAAAGACTCAAAATAATTATCCATGATGCTTTCAAAATTTTCACCCATTTCTGAAATGTATTCATTTATCTCATAAAGGACTGGCACATCTTTTCTCCATACAACTTTTCCTTTGGAAGGGAAGAATTTCTAAACATAAAAGAATAAATAGACCAGTAGAGATCCAAACTTACATGGATTGTTTTTGGAAGTTTGAATGCTTTCCATATTTTTGTTAAACTATTTTAACAACAAATCTGCTAGGTCAAATGATAAGTTATTCTTGACCACTTTGTATGCTAGGTCAATGGCTTCACAGGAGACACTATTCTGTCGACTTGAACTGTAAATCTTATGGGCAATTATGTGTGTACCAAACTTCAGTTCAGCATCAGTAATGCTGCTAACTTTCATGCCTCTACCGTCCCACTCGGCTAGGGTTTTCTTCTCTAGTTCCGTCCGACCTAGGGTTTTGGTAGTTTTAGCTTTGTTCAACATGGGAAGACCGGTGATTTGATGAATCATCTTCTTGGTGATCTCTATGGGTTGCTCAAGCCAAATCTTTCCATCATGTACACGGCTGAGAATGTATCTAACCCATTTCTCCTGAAAGTTTCGAGGTAAGTGTGCAATGTGAACTAATCCTTTATCTTCCAGATGTTTGTGCTCGGGTTTTAGAATACCATCCACACACAGTTCCTCATGCACAATATCTAGCTCTAGATTTCCCATTTCTTGAATTGCACAGTTGAAATGATTGTAGATATCGTTAATAAGTAGTACCTTAGGAGGAATTTGAGATTGAGCTCCGTTCGGATCTAGGGCTACTGCAATTGCGGGCACAATCTTGAAATCTGGTGCTCTCCATTCCCCTTGGACTAACATTTCTGATCCTTTCTTCGCTAAAGTGCTGGATGATGCCATGGTAGCACACAGAAAATTCCTTTCACAAAAGTATTTGAATCGCTGGGTTGCTCTTGAAATTTTCTACTCTCAAAGTGCTAAAAGTTCGCGGTGAAGAATAAGTTTGATTTCTTGCCTTTTGTTTACAACTCTGTCATTAATGCTCAGTACAAATTAGGGTATGAATTCTGACAGACTGTCACCCACTAAGAATTAATTGCTCGATAAAGACTTCACAACTCGGTGAACTCGAGAATTCATATTTCTCCGACCTCGCTCGGTAAAGACTGGTATCGACCTTGCTTGGTAAAGACTGATACCGACCTT
Source organism: Chamaecyparis obtusa (assembly GCA_027943335.1). Lineage (NCBI taxonomy): Eukaryota > Viridiplantae > Streptophyta > Pinopsida > Cupressales > Cupressaceae > Chamaecyparis > Chamaecyparis obtusa. The sequence continues at coordinate 1,191,192 of BSBK01001896.1, read as the reverse complement.
CCTGTGATCTTACTGCATCTTGTATGCCGATTTAGATCTTTTTTTTTAAATTTGGTTTTGGAACTGCTTGAGATTGGTCTATGAGAATACAGTTCCAGTGCTTTCTTGGAAATTTAGTTTGAGTCGGTAGAGCCACCCATTCCATTACTTGGATTGGTTTGCTCGGTAGATTTAGGAATCCACTTTTGTCTCACCTATTTCCTGACCTTAGTTGCTTCATTCTTCTTTTCATCTTCAACTTCACTAGCATTCATGCAATTTCTGGCTATGTGACCGAGTTTAGTGCATTTGAAGCATCTTACGGTAGTATCTCTTTTTCTTAGATGATGTTTTATGCAATTCATGCCAATGTGTCCATATTCTCCACAGTAATGACATCTACACCAGGTGTTGTAGTCCCATCCAAACATTTCTTTCATAATTTGTTCTGCTGGATTGAATGTTTTGGATCTGCACTCGGATGCCTTGTGACCTTGTTTGTTGCATTTGTGACAATTACCTTTGAATCTTGGTTTTTCCTTGCATTCATTTGCTTTGTGACCATGTTGATTGCAGTTGTAGCATTTTCCATTGAATTCTGCTTTTTCATTGCTCCAACATTTATTTGAAGTATGTCCTATTTTACCACAATGATTACAAGTAGGTTTCTGATTCCTTTGAGTACCTTGCTTAGAAGATTCACCTTCTCCTTTATATCCAAGTCCTGCTTTTCCTTTCTGCCTATGAAGATTTCGCTCATACAGCTGATTTAAGTCTTCTTGGCTTTTCAGCATTCCTTCATTGATTTGTTTTTTGGCATTTAGGTCATCCACCAATCTTAGATTGATTTCCTTTTCAGATCTTAGTTCTTCTCTTGTGCTTTCTATTTCTGATCTCAGATTCAGAATTTCCTCATTTGTATGGGAGATCTGATCAATTAGGTTTTCTAGCTGAAGGGTTTTATTTTGGATTTCATTGTTCCTTCCATCCAATTCATCTTTCAACTTGTTTCTTTGTTCTAAGATCTCACAAAATCTTGTTGAGTGTAGCTCTTGTTCTCTTTTTAATTTTCTCACTTCTTCCTGCAGAGACCCATTCTTTTCTAGGAGTTCTTTGACAGCATTGTTTGCTTCATCTGAGCTATTTGAGGGAAAAAGATCTTCAATCTTTTCTTCAATGTAATTCTGATCATTCATCTGATTTGCAAGTTCCTTCCTTCTTCTTAGGGATAGGGAAAGATGTTCTTTTGCTTCTTTAAGTTTAGCTATGGCCATTTCCAGATCTAGCTTTTCATTTTCAATCACCTTGTTCAGTTTGAATACCTCCATTGTCCTGGATCTTTGCTCAAGCTAGTTAAGCTTTATCTTGAGAACCAATGCAGCTCTGATACCAATTGTTGGAAATATTCAGGAATTAACCGAGTTACTGAGAGGGGAGGGGTGAATCAGTAACTCCAAATTTTCTTCAATTACAGATGTATTAACATATAATTCACTTTAAGCTTTTGCATATAGAAAGCATGAGACTTAAAAGCATTCACAATAATGACACATAGATTTGGTTACCCAAAAACCTTCCAAAAAGAAAGTAAAACTGGGGTGGGGATGAAACCCACAAAGCTTTAGTACTGCAGAATAAAGTTGGCCGGTTAAGGCTTACAATTGATCCCTTCTGATGATCTGCCCTGCTAGGAGCAATAAGGATTGCTAAATCCACCCTGTTAAAGGATTTACAAACATACAATGAAGTATGCACTCGGTAAAGAGATTTTACAAAAGACTGTTAAGTCTACCCGGTTAAAGGATTTTAGTACTGATTCACCTGTTAGGATGAAACAGTAGATCTCTTGCTTTGCAACTAGATTGCTGATTGAGATTCGTTGATGTACTGATCACCTTCTGTGATGAATTTTGTCTTTGTTGTTCCTTATACTGCTGTAGCCCTTTGTAATTCGCTTATCTCTACCTTTCTTTCTTTTTCACATTCATACTCATTACTTGTCTTGGCATTTTTACAACATTGTTTATATACAAGTCTAAACAATTAATTACAATTACAATTACAAAGTCGGCTTGAAAAATAAACATAAGTGCCACTAAGTCGGCCCAAGTATGGTTACACGGTTCTTGCAAACTAACTCGGTGACTTTCTGATACTCGGCATCCACTGCATTACTCGGCATCATCATGCACTCGGTAGAAGTGAAGGCACGGTTCATACTAACCACTCGGTAGGTTTTGAACTCAGTAAATACTAGTGACTCAGTAGACATAATGTTACTCGGTTTACACTGTCCTACTCGATTTGCACTATCTTGTTCGGTTTGCACTGTTCTGCTCGGTTTGCACTGTCTTGCTCGGTTTGCACTGTCTTGCTCGGTTTGCACTGTCCTGCTTGGTTTGCACTATTCTGCTCGGTTTGCACTGTTCTTCTTGGTTTGCACTATCTTGCTCGGTTTGCACTGTTCTGCTCAGTTTGCACTGTCTTGCTCAGTTTGCACTGTTCTAGTCGATTTGCACTGTTCTTCTCGGTTTGCACTCAGAATGCAAATAAGTGTTGTCACTAGTGGCAATTCTGCTTAATGCCAACATCAGAGCCATAGGAGTTTCATTGCATAGCCATTGGAGAGCTCATTGCTTCAACTTTTGGAGGACCACGATTCAGATTTTGGATCAGCATTTTGTGGGAGCATTTTGAGAAAAATTGGACCTCATCATTACATCTGGGTGGCTATTTCCATAAACTTTGACTATAAATTTGCCTATATTGGGCAAAAGTCAAATTTGAGGCAAATTTTTTTTTGCAAGTCGGACCCCTAAGGCTGATCTACAAAATTGGAGCACATTAGGCCAAATCTGACACTACCATTGCAATCAGAGTAGCCAAAAACACCAAGATCGACTGTTCATTCACCCAGATCAAACGTAGTTAGTCTCAAAAGAAAAATTCTCCCTCCCTGCCTGTTGTATGGATTTTCGCAGTCTACAGGTACGAATTTTCTTTTTTATAATAAATTTTATTTTAATTATTTCTTGGCTTAAATAAAAAAAATTAAAAATTAATATTAGGGAGGGGGTTTCATTTTTGAAAAAAAAAATTTAGGAAAAAATTTTAAATTGTTTTTTTTTGCACCTGTAGTGCACACTATGCAGTGCAGTATGCACTACACAGTGCATTACCAGCACTGGCAGTGCGGTATGCACTACAGTGCTGACCACACTACATAGTGTGGTACGCATGACAGTGCTGACCATACTGCACAATGCAGTACCAGCACTGTGTGCTATGCATGCGGTCCCCCGTAAAGGGGTTTTTTTTTTTTTTAAAGGTTTTTTAATAAGTTTTTTTAAATAGTTTTTTTTTTAAACTTTAATTATTAATATGTTTTTTGAAAAGTTTTTTCATAAAAACTTAATTTTAATATGTTTTTTAATATTTTTTTTAATAAAAACTTTTTGGTTTTAATAAAACATTTTAAATGTTTTTCTTTATTAAATTTTTTAATAAAGTTTTTTTAAATCTAAGAAATTAAAAACATTTGTATTTTTTTCTTTATTTTCTAATAAAGTTTTATTTGGACTTTTTAATAAATGTTTTTCATAAACTTTTTCGGGTTTTTGAAAAACAAAATATTAATAAATAAGCAAATTGGGAACATAATTTTTTCTTTGCCATTTGTATACCTGTTTTGCAGCGTCATCCAACCGACAGCCAGGCAAGGAGGCCAATTTCATCCCAAAGACTTCCTAGCACAAAGCCAATAGGAGGACATTTTTTCTGCAACATTTGATAGGGCATCCTTGGTGGCTTCATATTTTACATGTTTCCAACTTTGCATTTGATGTTGTATGCTCTTGCATGAGCCATGTTGTACACACATTATCATAAAGTGCCACATTTTTATTTGTACCTTGTCATTGATGACACATTTGATGTAATCCATATGTTAGTAGATTAGGAATATCATGGGACTTGGTTCTTGAAGGTTATGCTCCAACCAATCAATGGATGCATGACACAAGTTCAAGTAGTCAGTTGAGAGTACCTAGTTGGTGCTTGCAGGTGTCTCCATGCCTCATCTCTATCATATCTTAATGGGCATTCCATCAATCATTCTACATCGACCTTGGTACCTGATTTTGTCACACTTTGACATTCTTGGTGTAGCATTGGCTCTATTTTCTTTCTATGTAGGAGTATTGGTCAACATCTTGGACCATCTTTGTAGGAGATTCTATAGAAATTGATGAAATATTAGATTCAACTCCAAGATCCAGCTACATGCAATAAACCTGTCACAAAGAATGAAGTAAAAATATGGAAAAAGAAAAAACCTCTTATGCTCAAAAATGTTAGAGCTCAAATTGTATTAAGAGTGAATAAACAAATAATTACAAAAGCAGCTTATAAGGATGGAAACCCTAAAGCCACACAAAGATAGGTTGAGGAATAATAATTAATATAAATATTAATTATTATTCACCTAAAAGGAGTAAGCTTAAGTGAAATAGAATAATAGAGGACATAAATAATTAAATCGAAATGATTTAATTATAAAGTCAAATATATCTATTACTCTAACACCCCCCCTTAAGCATAGCTCAGGAGGAAGCTAACCTAGCATAGCTATGAAAGAAAAAAAAATGGGTCCCGGCAACAAGGCTTGATCAGGTACCCAGTACAAGGAAATATCTGTAAACCAAAGACAAAGGAGAAAACCCAGTGGGAAAAAATCCTCTCAAAAAAGAGATATAAAAGCATGTTGAAGACTAAAAGAAATGATTTCAAGAGACTCTCTCAAAGCCATAAGTACAAAGTGTGCTGCCAACCCCCCCCAGAGAGAGGGTTGAGGCTCCAAAGCCCCCCTAGAATGAAAGAACCCCTGGATCAATGAACAAACCACTGTGACTCCAATGCAAAGGAGTGAAAATCAGTGGACACTGAAGAGGTGACCTCAAAAGATGAGGTGTCACTGGAAGGCAGAGTTGATGTGCAAAGGAGAAGACACAAGGATCCTGAAAGGGAATCCCCAATGTAAGTGGTATGACAGGTGTGCTGACACTGTCATCAAAGAGGAGATGAATGTCCTCTGTAAAATCCTCAACAACTGCACCTGGGGGCTCAATGAATGGAGCTGGAGGATTAGGCAGTGTTGAAGAAGAACCCTACTGAATAGAAAAGATCTCAATAGGAGGTGGCATGGTTGTCACAACAATAGTCTCAGGAACCACATAGAGGTTCAAGTGACCTGACTACCACATGATGCTCTCTCAAAGGAGGAGAATCATGCTCTGGCAAAGGTGGACCAATGTGTGAAAAGGAGTAGAGATGGGTGGAATGCTCAACTGTCCCTATAGCAACAATACCTCATGTCATACTATCCCGGATGAAAACTAAATCTGGAGTGAACTCAACTATCTTCCCTGACCCACTATGAGTAATCTGATAAACTGAGAGAAAGTTTGCAGATAGAGATGGAACATACAACACATCATTGAATGTGCCATCCTAAATGCATATAGTGCCTTTCCCACAGTCTGTCATAACAATGTTATTCCCAATGATAATATGGGGAATAGGAGAAGCCTCAAAAGAAGAGAAGATCTCATGAGAAGATTCCATATGGTGAGAAGCACCTAAATCTAGTATCCAAGGGACGTGTGAAGGGGATGCAACAGAAGCCTGTAATGCATGATACTTTCCAAGATCTTGTCTAGCTATAGAATAGATAGTGGAAGACTGATAAGCAGACCCTTGTGAGCTAGAAGAGGATGGAGAGGAAAGACTGCTCTTCTGAAGAAGAGCTTGCAAATCTGCTATCTATTTCTCGTAACCATCAAACTTCTTTTGTAGCAAAGTGACTCATCATGTGCTCCATTCTGACAATAGGAACATGTAGGTCTCTTAGTCTTCTATTTCTCCTTCTTAGAAGAAGGTGGTGGGCCAGTAGAGTGCTGAGAGGAGGAATCAGATATCTGCTTTAGCTTCTGCTTCTGTGAATCCTGAGGTGTCTTGGAAAGCAATGCCTATGACTGTCAACCTGTAAGGGAATCCATCTGAATGAGATTTGATTTCTCACAAGTCAACCAGTCACAAAATGTCTTGAAAGAGGGCATAACATGTCATGCACCTAGTGCAGCCATAGTGGAGTAGAAAGTAGAAGAGAAAATCTGAAAGTTTCCTTGAAGCTTAGAAAGAATCAAATAAATGCACTCTGTATTTGTCTTGTTCTTTCAACACCCCTATAAAACTTAACGAAGAGATTTGAACTTCATCAAGAAGTCCTCAATGGTCGGAAAAGAATCAGGTACCAATGAAGTCAACTCTGCCTCAATCTGTAGTGCCCCAAACTCATTCATAGTACCAAAAAGATTCTGAAACTTATCCCAAATGGCTTGAGGAGTAAGGCATCCATCAAGGTGAAAAAGTAGACTGTTTGAAAGATGTAGTGACATCAAACCCATGGCTTCATCCATCTTGTTCCTGTGCTGCATGACCTCAAATGGTCGAGTCAACTAAGGCTGAACTGTATCCAAACAAGACCATAACCCCCATGATCCAAGAAGCCGTGTCATACGAGCCTTCCACACATGGTAATTGTGTGGAGTGAGAAGCTCAATAGATGTTGTGTCTGCCATAGTGCCAAGTGCCCTAACTAATTTTTTTATTATGTTTTCTTTTAGAACTAGATAGAAGATGCAGAAGGGGTTTTGTTTTTGTGTGATACAATGTTTTGATTTTCTAATATAAATGACAAAAAAGAAAGAAATAACACCCCCCATAATTGATAAAACCCAATTCCAGTACAATTCTGAAAGCTTGAAAGAAAGAAAGAGCAAGAAATGCTTCAGAATGAAAATTTGTGTACCTTGACTTTGAAGCTCAAAAATGGCATCAAAATGCAAGAATCAAGAAATGAAACCTACACCAATGCGACGGGCTCAGAAAGACCTTTCTGACGGTATATCATATGTCAATTTTTGAGTCTGTATGAGCCCTGTAGGACCAAAAAATCCCAAGTACCCCCAAAATGCAAGCTCTCTGAAAAAAACCAAAGACGACAAATAAATTGACGGTCGTTTGACCATCATGGGCCCATCACTGATGTCAGCATGACATCATCACCAGAGAAAGTGTAGATGCTAGAAAATTTTTGCCAGAAAAAATTTACCGGTGCCGAAAAAAAAATGCTGGCAAGTGACATCACAAGGTGACATCACCTACAGTAGGCCAGGTGGAGCTGGGGCGGTAGCTAGGCGAGGTGGCGGGTGGCGGGCGGCATGGAGGCTAGTGTGCAGCGCAGAGGCCAAGGGTGGCGCAGAGGCCAGGTGTCGGTGGCGCAGCGGTGGCACACTAGTAGCGTGCTATCGGCACCCTGTAAAACCCTTAAAAATGCACGAAAAAATGTGATTTTTAAAAAAATTCTCATTTTTTGTGTCGTATGGCCCTTGGAGGCTAAAAAATTCACCCAGAGGTTCCGGTGTCCAAAAAAGTCAAATTTTATATGGATTTTGCGTATTTCGGGCCTTCTGGACGCAATAGTGAGGTCAGTTTTTGCCCAAAGTGCTTCAAAAAATTGCAACCCCTCAGATCCAATATAAAAAAACACCAGAAAACCCCAAAAAGAAAGGGCTTGATCCACTACTCCAAAAATCTTGAACAAGCTGCAACAGCAAGGCTCTGATACCATGTAGAAACTGATGAAATATCAAATTCAACTCCAAGATCTAGTTGTATGCAATAAACCTGTCACAAAGAATGAAGAAAAAATATGGAAAAAGCAAAAACCTCTTATGCTCAAAAATGTCAGAGCTCAAATTGTATTAAGAGTGAATAAACAAATAATTATAAAAGTGGCTTATAAGGATGGAAACCCTAAAGCCACACAAAGCTAGGTTGAGGAATAATAATTAATATAAATATTAATTATTATTCACCTAAAAGGAGTAAGCTTAAGTGAAATAGAATAATAGAGGACATAAATAATTAAATCAAAATGATTTAATTATAAAGTCAAATATATCTATTACTCTAACAGATTCAACATTGAGGGGGCCTACTTTGTCTCTCTTTCCTTTTTCCTTCCTTTGGGGGCATTCTTTATTGTATATGCATGATGTATGTCATAATAGGGGGGTCTTGATTACTCCATCCTTCCATGCATCTTGTATTCATCTCTCTTTTTAGGGGAGGGTTTTTCCCATGAGGTTTTCCCTCTTTCTCCACTTTATGAGAGATTGCATTATCTTTTTCTCTTGCAGTTTGTACATGGGTACGTAACATGGCCTAGTAGCTGCGACCCATCTTGTATTGTGAGCTTAAGTGCATTCCCCTAAGTTGCACTTAAGGTGGGGTGTTGGTGTAATTAAATATTACTAATTACACTTTACTCAATTTTACTTAGGATAATGCATTTGCATATTAGTTGTCATTGTGACACCTAGAAGTTTGTATTTCATTTTAGCACATGGTTAGGAGAATTTCCACTTTAGGTGTGATAGTTGTCATCACATACCTCTTTGTGTGTGAGATCCACCTTTAGTGCTCTTATTACATTATCATCCTCTCATTGTTGCACATACTTTGATGTATAATGAAGGATGATCCACCTTTTGTGGACATGTGATTCCACCTAGTGTGATTGATAGCTTATCACCTCCTTATCATGTAGTCTTATTGCATTGCCTATATATTCAGGCACTCCTTTGTAACCATCAAGCATTATCATTTGATCATTATTGAATCTATTCATTTGATCATCTTGTCTCTCTTGTGCTATCTCTTGATCTTCTAGATCTTGGCAATTTATTCTTTGCCTTAGGAAAATTCTTACATCTTTCCCTTGCTCATCTTCTTGTGCCAAAATAACTCTTAAAGATCTCTCTATAGAAAATATGTATAGTAGCAATGGTTTTCCTTTGACTGATGGCATTAGGATTGGAGGATTCATTAGATAAGTCTTCAACAAAGTGAAGGATTGATCATATTCTTGATCCCACATGAAAATGGTGTCTTTGTGTAGAAACCTTGTGAATGAATGACATTTTCCCACCAATTGAGAAATGAATCTTCATATTGAGTGTATCTTGCCTTGAAGAGACCTCATTTGGCTTATGTTCTTTGGAATTTCCATATCCATTATTGGTTGGACTTTTTCGGGATCCACCTCAATCCCCTTAATGAAAATTATGTAGCCTAGTAATTTGCTAGACTAAACACCAAAGACACATTTTTTTGGATTAAGCCTCACTTTGAATTGTTCCAATTGGGTAAATATCTTTTCTAGAATTTGTAGGTGATCCTCCCTTTTATGTGACTTTGCCAATATGTTGTCCACATAATCTTCTAAAAAGGTGTGCATCATATTATGGAAAATAGTGGTCATTTCCCTTTGGTATGTGGCTCTGACATTTTTGAGGCCGAAGGGTATTATGTTCCAACAAAAGGTACCCCAAGGGAATGTAAAGGCTGTCTTCTATTGGTCTTCTAGTGCAATTTTTATCTAATTGTATCTGCTAAAATTGTCCATCAACGAATACATGGAATGACCTGCTGTCAAGTCAACTATTGCATCTATGCTTGGAAGTGGGAAGTCATCTTTGGGACATGCAAGATTTAAGTCTCTAAAATCCATGCATACATGAATGGATTTGTCATGTTTGGTGATTGGTACAATATTGGATATCCATTCTGCATATGGAATTTCTCTTATAAATCCCACTTTCAACAATTTTTCTAATTCTGCCTTGACTAGGAGAGCTACATGTGGGTGCATCTTTCTCAACTTCTTCTTGACGGGCTTAACCCCTATTTTAATATTCAAATGATGCATGATGAAGTCAGGATCCAATCCTGGCATGTCGGCATAGGACCATGAAAAGTTTACTTGTTTTTCTTGGAAAAACTTGATAGAATCTCCTCTTTCTAAAGGTGTAAGTGATGCTACTAGGTGTATGAATTTTGGATCTGATGTTGTTCCAATGTTGACCTTTGCTATTGGCTCTATGAGAATTGAGGACCTTTCTTCTTCATGTTAAGGTAGGGTATCCAACCTCTCTTCCTTTGGTGCCACAATTGGGTTTTCACCATAGGAAACATCTTTTATCTTTACTTTTTTTGGTTCTAGTGCTGCCACATAGTGGTTTTCATCACTAGAAATTTTCATTTTTTCATTTTTTTTCATTTTTTTCTTTGGATTAAGAGATTGGACCCCTACTATTCTCATCATGTTTAGATCAAACTCATTGGTGGAAGAGGGCTCAACTACATTCAAGTATTGGGTCATCACTTGGTCATTTGGGAAATAGAGTAAGTCACTTGGCTCAGTTAGCTCACAATCAATAAATTTGGGATGCCTCAAGGGTAAGGATTCATTTGGCAAAGTGTCATCGATTGGGTTTATGGACATGACCTCATTGCATGGTTCATACATTGTATCATTAAGGTCTATAACATGAGCTTCCTTGAGATGGTCCATGGAAGAAGGATCCAATTCCCCTTCACTTGAGTCCTCTAAGACGTCTATGGGAAAAACAATATGTAGATTAAGACTAGTGTTTGAATCATCCTCCCACAAAGGTATCCAAAATATATCTATCCATGGATGATTAGTGGGTGTTTTCCCTATAGGAAGTATCTCTAGATCTTCCCTAGCTTGAGTATTGTCTTGAGTATTGTCCTCTAAGACTTCTATGGGAAAGAACGCATGTGGGTTAAAATTGACATTCAAATCAATTTCCCCCAAAGGTACTTGAGGATGGGTAATATGTGCTTGCCCTCTATTAGATTCTTGTAGGCTGGTCTGTATGTATGTAGAAGGTGTCTCTAAATCTTCACTATCCTTAATTTGTATTTTAGGGACATTAGCAAAAGAGTGTATTTCAATGATCTCTTTATCATGGCAAGATTTTTTTGGATAGAGTGTCCCACTCATAGTTTCGGGAATCATCACTATCAACATCGGATTCCAATATGTTCACTTGAGGATATGAATCATGCATGGGGCTGGAGCTTTCTCCTTTGTGATGGTAAGCTACTCCTACCTTTTCTTCTTTTGACCTCTAAGAAGGTTCAATTGGTTCTAGCAAACTTCTATTTCTTTTGCCTAAGGGTCCTCTTCCCTTATACCCCATCTTTTACATTATCTCAAATCCTTTCCCATATTGATCATTTTGAATGTTAATCTGTTGAATTCGTTCTATGAGAGTATTTGAAGTATTATTTTCATCTTGATAAAACCATTGGAGAACTTCATCCTCTTTTTTATCAAATGCTGCCTTGTCACTTTCTCTTACAAAATAAGAGTTATATTTATGAGGAAGATGTTCTTTGGATAGTTTCCCATGTGTTCTTGGAGATGTAGGTAAGTTGAATAGGGAAACAAAATATTCCCCTACTCCTTTGGAGATGATTTTACATTGTTTTTAAAATGTATGCATCATCTCACTCATTTGTTGGTAATGATCCTCTTTAGCTTTGTTTTTCTCCTCTTTGGTGGGTTTAAAAATTTCTACCTTTGGTGTAGATGCTTTATCTAAATTTACATTTGAAGTTGGACCCTCATAACTTACTTTCTCCTTTCCTTTAGTTGATGTAGTTGAGTTAGTTTGAGGAGGGTTTGGAATAGAGGTAGTACTTAATCTTAACTTAGGATTATCCACTTGAATGTGTTCAATAGCAGCCTTCTAAATAATCCCTTCTTTGTTGTGGGGGATAAATAACTGGTGGAGAGGTTTTAATGCATTGCAATATTGGAAAGGATTTGAATCCCCTCCAATTGTGATTTCCTCACCCATGTATGGAAATTTTATGCATTTATGGTACATCGACAAAATGCCTTACATCTCATGGATCCATGACCTCCCCAATAAGATATTATAAGTTAGTTTCATGTCTAAGACTTGGCATTTTGTGTCCTTCTTGACAGGTCCAACTTGAATGGGTAATACAATCACTCCTTTCGAAGATCTTTCTGCTTCATCATAGGCCTTTATGGTAATTCTTTTTGTAGGATCAATGCATGACTCAGATAATCCTAAAGATTTGACAAGGCTCAAAGTGCAAATGTTAAGACCAGCTCCCCCATCTATGAGAGCTCTCTTGACCCTATGTCTTTCAATCAAGACTTATATATGCAGCGACAGATTTTGGGGATGGGTAATGGACATGTCATCCTAGTTTGAAAATGAAAGGCAATGGGGTGAAATGAGATGTCCTACCATATTCTGAAACTTCTCCTCATCTAAGTTGGTAGGAACATTAGTTTCCACCAAAGCTTTCTCTAAAATTTCTTTATGATTTGGTGATAAATTTAATAACTCCAAGATAGAAATTTGTGCTGGAGTCTTTTGTAGTTGATCTACCAAGCTATAAGGTTTTTCTATTGTAGCCAATTGTTTCACCAAGATGCTGGATTGTGGAGGGCCAATAAGTTTAGGATCAACCCCTTGTAGGGTAACTCTTGAAGCCTACCCCCTAGTGATAACATTAGATGCTTCCAGTTGGGGTTGTTCCTTGATCACGATAGTATTGACAACATGCTCACTCTTGGATAAAGTATTGATGACATTATCATAATGAGGTGCAAAATTAATATTTTTGCTACTTTTCTTATTCCCATTGGAAGGTCCACCTTTCTCATGATTGTAAAAAGGTTATTTGATAGCCGTGTGATCTTCATTACTTTGAGGTCCTTCAGTAGTGATTGTACCATTATCAATCAGGTCTTCCACCACATTTTTTAGCTATAAGAAATCATTTTTCTTATGCCCTCTAATTTTATGATATTCACAATGAGTATTCTCACTCTACCAGTCAGGCTTCTTGTGTGGTTCATAGGGTTGAATGCTAGGAAAATTAATGATCTTGTTAAAAATGAGAGTCTTCAATGCTTTCTCGAGAGGTTCACCCAAGGTGTGAAGGTCCTCTTGGGAGTTGGTGCCAAGAATTTGTTATATTTGTTACCTTCTTGATTGTTCCCAAAATTACCACTATTGATATTGCTCTTGTAAGGCAATTTGGGATCCTGATTTGCATTGTTCACCTGATTAGGTGTTCTTGTGAGAGCAAAAGGGGTCACCTTAAAATCACTAGAATCAAAAACATTGTCATTGACTACTCCATTATTGCTATTCTTCAACCCAAACCGATTATAGCTATTAGAAAAGTTCTTATTCTAGTTGTTATGGTTGTTATTGGAAGTATTTTTATTGTAATTCTTATTGTCCTTGTAGAGTTTTAACTCTCCACTCTTAACTAACACTTCTTCTGTAGTTACCCCATTTTCAATAAGGTCTTGGAAGGTCTTAGGACATTGCATTCTCAACTGATAGTTCATCTCATTGTTCAAGCTATTGATAAAGATATCCATCTTCTCTTTTTCTGGTACACTCTGAGGATATCTAGCAAATATTGTCCTCCATCTTTGTAGGAAGATTAAGAATCCTTCTCCTTCCTTTTTCTTGGTATTACATAATATTATCATTGTGACTTCATGTTTGATGTTGTATGAATAGTGTGCCACAAATTTTGAAGCTATCTCTTCAAAGGTTTTAATGCCAGAAGGTAACTTTGAAAACCACTTCATGGTCATACCTCCTGAACTCGTAGGGAATAATCTCATTAAATATGTGGTATCATGCATGAATTCCAAGCTTAATGGAAAAAATTCCCATAGATGATCTTGAGGATCAGATGTTCCTTCATATTTGTCATACTTAGGAAATACTACGTTGATAGGGAATGGTACCATCACTAGACTCCTGTCAAATGGAAATGGACATAATGCTTGTATAGAAAAGGGTTTAGGAGCCCCACTTTGTTTTATCGTGTCCAATTGCATTTGAAATAACTTATATTGTTTATTCATAATATCGATCGGGCTTTCTTCAACTTCTGGTGGCTTAAGTTGATTCACATCATAATCCTGAGGAAGCTTCAGATCTGTTCAGGCTAGGTCTAGAAAATATTTTTCTTTATATCTCTCCAATGCCTTTTCCATAAGTTTCAAGAAATACAGACTTTGTATAGCTTCACTAACCTTCTCATCAGTGGCGTCTTTGATAGTTGGTTCGCCATTACCTCTAGTGTTATTATTATCAATTCCTTGAGTGTTTTGGTCTATTCCTCCATTACTAGTATTACCCTAATTGTTTGGGTCAATAGCTCCATTGTCATTATTACCGAAGCTAATGGAGTACATCATGTTGGTTTCTACTTCTTGAATGGGTTATTATGGTATTTTTGGGGTAGAAGAAGTATCACTTGGGAAAGGAAGCTCTTGTCTCAGATAAGTTCCGTCTACTTGTAATGTTCGCTTTACATAATATGATTGATTAAAAGTAGGCATGAACACAAGCCACTTGGAAATAGGCTTTTGATCTTGCTTGTGGCCAAATCCTTGTGAAATATTGAAAATTGCTCAAAATTAGGATTTCTTACCAGGCAAGGTACTGGAACAAATAAAACAGCCAGAAGGGTATCTGAATCTAGAATTAAAAATTTTTGAAACCCTTGAGAAATGCTCACTATTTACCCTTTTTCAATTTTGGGCGTCACTTGCCTGAGTGTAGGTGTGAATTTATACTTTATACGCGATGACTGGAATTCTCTTAAGCGGTAATCTATAGGTCTACAGGTGGCTTTTCCTTATTGATAAGCATGATTTATATCTTTCTAGGTGTCGCTTAATTTGTCACAGGAGTGAATTATTTATTGATAGGCATCATTTTACAAATTATAGGTGTAATTTCTCTGTGCCCAGGCATTTTTTCTGTTTGTGTAGGTGGCACTTTATAGACTAGGTTGTAAATTTCAAATTTTAAAAATAGTAAGATCAGGTCTACTAAATTTTCTTGTTTGAAAATGAAGTACAAATGCAACACACACATCAAGTTTGCACCATGTCCCTAAAACCACACTAAAAAGTGTATGTTAGCAGTCATTTTTCACAAGTATTGAACAAGAAAGTCTTCCAAGTAGTCTACCTATAGTCAAATTTGGCTTTTAACATTGTTGGCTATATAAGGTAGGTTACTACTTATCAGGTTTTAATGAATTATTTTGTTCTAAATTATGTCAAATTCTTATACCCCCTTGCAGGCTTCCCACATGCACAAAAGCATGATTTGGAGCAATCCAAAAGGACTACTAGAGGAAGTGAAGAAAATTTGCACACAAATTAGTCATTTTCCTTTTAAGGAGAAATGCATTTGATTATAGTGGGTTGGATAGTAATGCAGAAAAAGTGATTGTCTCCCACTTGGGTCATTCCCTCTCAGCGTCCTCATAAGGAAGTTCTCGGGAGGCAGGCTCTCTATTGCTCTATTTTAACTAGCATGTATAGAAAAGCAAGAAATTGAACTTAGTCCAACAAGTTTGGGAATTTGATTCACTTAAAAAGTGAAAAGCATATCCGTATTGTCTTTCTTCATTCCAAACACTCAAGAAATAATTGTTCTTTTTCAATCTCTTGACAACGAGATTCTTAGAATTGAGGTGTTTGGTTAATTCCTTATTTTAATTAAGCTAGATTCAATGAATGCCACAATTTAAGAAAGTACAAGCTTGATTTGATGAATACCTCTCTTTTGTAGCTAGCAAAGGCTAGGCACTTTTATAAGGTTTTTGATTGCCTTTTTTGTTTTTACTCACCTAGTGGCAATCGTTCCCACTCCCTCCTCCAACAAGTTAGTCAACAAAGCCAAGAAAAATGAGGGAAACCAAAGGAACAATTGAAATTGCAAATTAAGTGTTCTCTACAAGATTTTTCAATGATAGTTTTCAAAAACTTAATGTAAGCAACTCAATTCAAAGTAGGAAATTTAAGCTTGTAAGCCTCTAACACTTTGATGTAGTGAGCATACAATTTCTCTTCTAAGCCTAAACTCTCTAGAATTGCTGCACTATGAATCTCTTTCTCACACTTAACTTGTATTCTTACCTCTTTGCATGGTTGTGTGACTCTGCTCTCTAGTTTTTGAACTTTCCCATGTTTGCTCATCTGCAGGAAAAACACAGATAAAGGGTAAGAAAATAGAATTTAATGATTTGAAAAAAAATTAAAGCAAAAGGTCATAGGCATCATTAGTTAGCTAATACGTGTGATTAAAAGGCTAGTGGGAGTAACTTTAAAAATAACCAACGTCACTTTCCAGTGAGTCAGGTGACATTTAAAGTTCAACAGGCATAACACTTTAATTACTAGGCATTAAAAGTAATGAAAATTGCATATGATAAACTATTTAAAGCGATAATTAACAAATACTAAGCATCAGTTAAGAGATACTAGGCGTGATAGTTTGCAGTAAATTATGTCGCAAAGATTGTTGCAGGCGATAAAAGATAGCAAGTATGTGGCACTTCTCAAGTCACAGGTGTCGCTTTATGTTCCTGAGCATGACAATTTATCTCATAGGCGTAACAATTTATCTCGTAGGTGGCCAGAGAGAAATGAAGACAGAATAGAAGGAATCATATAAGTGTCGATTAGAAACTTGTAGGCATTATCAAAATGACCGTAGGCATCATTGAATCCTTCATAGGCGTCATTTCTCCTATTTTTAGAAAAATACATGGAAAAGTGAAGACAAAAACACACAAAACTTGATAAAAATATTAGAAATGAGGCTCAAGGCCCCACGGTAGGTGCCATTTGTGTGTGTATGTTTAACACCTTCATGAAATTAGGATCATTAATTAACAATCTTAGCAAATACAATGCAAATTTAAACTAAGAATTGAAGTTAAAATCTATGACATCTCATGGTTCTCTAATTAGATGTGGTAAGTAGAGCTTTTAGCTTAATCTCCACTAGTGACACTTCTAAAATGAGAAATCTATGATGCTACAATGCTTAATCTAGCTCACAATTCTCCATTATGCAAAGATAAATTGAAATGTTAATGCTAAATGCTCTCAATTTCTCATAAAATGCCTATAATGATGATGCTTTGCAAATGAATTTTTCAGATCTATTATGCTCTCAAAATGCCTCTTATTTATAGTAAATTCCCAAGGGTAGGGGGTAGAGTGAAATAACCATGATTTAGCTTTGGTTGAGTCAAAATCTTTACAATATTCTTAAATGGGGGGACAATTTAAATGTTTGTCTCAAAGCTTTGGACAAAAGGACAAAATTGAGTGATTGAGATTCAAAGTTGAAATGAGTGATTGAGATTCAACTATTTTGAGTGATTTATGTCTTTTTGTGCTCAATTCTCATTGGTTGCTCAAATTTGTGTTGAAGGATATTAGGATTAATTAAATTCTATTAATTAATTAAATTAGCCATGTAAAGGAATAGGTTCAATTTGATTTTTTATTTAACAACTATAAAATTAATTAATTAAAATTAATTATATAGTGTTTTTCACCCCTTTAAGGTTGATTTAATTATTTAATATCATTATTTGATTTTTCCTTTGATTTTGATGATTCTATCCAATTTATATTAATAATTTGCAATTTTATGATTTAAAAGCACTTGCCCAATTTTTTATGTCTACAGTAAGTGTTATTTCAAGAGAGATGATGAGATAGGAAACTTTGATGTTGTTAGGAATAGTCCCAAGAGATAACTGAAGGGGGGGGGTGGTGAGTTATGTTAGGATTAACAAGGCAGAAATAACAATTATGTGCAAATATAACTAATATCAGAAAATAATAAACCACACAGAATAGAACACAAGACACACAAATTTAACGTGGTTCACCCAATCCCTGGGCTACATCCACCAACAGCGAGTCCAATATTATTATTATCCAGTGATTACAACCTGATTACAATCCGTAATCCCTTACAACCCAATTCTGCCGCAAGTACTAAAATCATACTTCGTAAAAAATCCCTAACCCTAAGCCATATTATACAATATTTTCCCGCTTTAGGGTTAGAATGAGTTATAAGTAGTCGGCCCAAATAACCGAAAAAAGTAGTCGGCCTCAAAAATTTTTTTTAAGTGTACAGTACTTTCCTGGATAGTACTTTCCTGATTAGTCACCACAAGCTAACAATCTCCCACTTGGTGACTGATCAGTATCCACACTATACTAAAAAACACCTCCCACTTGGAGACTGATCCTGTAGCAATACCACTACCCACATGAGGCTCCCACTGGATTGAACCACCTTGGACTCAGTTGTTCCTTTATTTTGTTCAGTCTAAAAGACCAACTGAAGCTGAACATGAGTTCAACTTCTCCCTTGTTACTACCTTGGTAAACATATCTGCTGGATTATCATCAGTATGAATCTTTTCCAGCCTTAACTGTCCATCATCCAAAACTGATCGAATGAAATGGTACCGCAACTGTATGTGTTTTGTCTTTGAGTGCAAAGCAGAATTCTTTGCAAGATGAATGGCACTTTGGCTATCTGTATGTAGAAAATTATCCTTTTGTGGATGTCCCAATTCTTCCATGAAGAATTGAAGCCATATCATCTCCTTGGCTGCCTCTGTAGCAGCAACATACTCTGCCTCTGTAGTGGATAAAGCAACCACCTTTTGTAGTCGAGAAATCCAACTCACTGCTGTCCCACCAACAGTAAATATATAACCTGTAGTACTCCGCCTGCTATCTATATCTCCTGCCAAATCTGAGTCAACATAGCCTTGTACAGTAGTAGTAGAACCCCCAAAGTGTAAACACTTACTGGATGTGCCTCTCAAATATCTGAGAATCCATTTGACTGCATTCCAATGCTCAATACTAGGGTTACTCATATAACGGCTAACGACTCCCACTGCGTGTGCAATATCTGGCCTAGTACATACCATAGCATACATTAAGCTCCCTACAGCTGAAGCATAAGGTACCTTAGACATTTTAGTCTCTTCTTCTGGTGTCTTGGGACACATATCCTTAGTCAATTTCAAATGACCAGGCAAAGGTGTGCTGACAGCTTTGGCATTTTCCATAGAGAAACGTTGCAACACCTTCTCAATATAATCAGCCTGAGATAGAGACAATTTCCTATTTTTCCTATCTCTACAAATTTTCATACCAAGGATTTGTTTTGCTGCCCCCAAATCCTTCATAGCAAAAGATTTTGCTAACTGTTGTTTCAACCCCTTAATGTGAGCCATGTTAGACCCAGCTACAAGCATATCATCAACATATAAACATAAAATAATGTAGCTGTCATCATCCAACCTCTTAAAATAAACACAATGGTCAGAATGACACCGACTATATCCATGCCCATTCATAAAAGTGTCAAATTTAATATACCATTGCCGAGGTGCTTGCTTCAAGCCATATAAACTTTTCTGCAATCTGCACACCAAATTCTCCTTACCCTTGACCTCAAATCCTTGTGGCTGAACCATATATATTTCTTCATCCAAATCACCATGAAGAAAGGCTATTTTAACATCAAGCTGCTCTAAATGCAAATCTTCAGTAGCCACAATACTTAAAACAGTACGAATAGAAGTCATTTTAACAACTGGAGAAAATATCTCATCAAAATCAATACCATGTTTCTGTGCAAATCCTTTTACAACTAATCTGGCTTTAAATCTTTTCGTACCTCCATCCTCTTCTTTGATCCTGTAAACCCATTTATTCTGTAAAGCCTTTTTACCTGCAGGTAACTTACATAAATCCCATGTATGATTTTTCAGCAAAGAGTCCATTTCATCTGTCATGGCAGACTCCCACTGAAGCTTTGTATCCACCTGCACAGCTTCATTATAACATTCAGGTTCACCAGCATCTGTTAACAGAATAGAATACAAAGATGGAGAAAATCTTTCTGGAGGTCTACTTAGCCTTGTTGACCGTCTAACACTCACTGGGGTGTGTGGTATTTGTTGTTGCTGTTGTTGCGGAGCATAAGGAACGACTGGAACATGAACTTGTGGAGTATCATCCAGTACTACATAGTCATTTTCTTTCTTCTCATGTTGCAGCAACAGATCTTTGTACAATACTTTCTCATTGAATATGACATCCCTACTTCTTACAATTTTATGATTTTCAAAATCCCAAAGCCTATAACCAAATTCATCAATGTCATACCCAACAAATACACATTTCTTTGACTTAGCTTCCAGCTTGGTTCTATTTTCAGAATCTATAAGTGCAAAAGCTTCACAACCAAAAGTTTTGAGAAAAGAATAACTCACCTTCTTACCACTCCATGCTTCCTCTGGAATACCACAGTCCAAAGGAGTAGAGGGGCTTCTATTGATTAAATAAACAGCAGTGTTCACTGCCTCTGCCCACATATTTTTGGGCAGCCTAGCATGCAACCTCATACTCCTTGCACGCTCCATTATTGTCCTGTTCATGCGTTCAGCCACTCCATTTTCTTGTGGAGTCCTTGGTACAGTTTTCTGCCTACGAATACCATTAGAGGAACAATATTCTTCAAATTCTGTGCTGCAATACTCACCACCATTATCAGATCTGAGACATTTTAACTTTTTACCAGTCTCAGTCTCAACCAAGCATTTCCATTTCTTAAAAGTTTGAAATACATCAGATTTCTATCTAAGGAAATAAATCCATACTTTTCTTGTTGCATCATCTATAAATGTAACATAATACAGAGAGCCACCAAGGGAAGATACCTGAGCTGGTCCCCATACATCTGTATGCACAAGCTCTAATCTCTCATTTTTCTTTTCCTTCCCACTCTTCACAAAATTAACTCTCTTTTATTTTCCATAAACACAACTTTCACAGAAATCCATATTGACACATTTCAGACCAGGTAAAACTTTCTTTGAATGAAGTAATTTCATACCTTTTTCACTCATGTGCCCGAGTCTGTTGTGCCACAGTGCTGTGTCAAAATCTACAGCAACAGTTTGATGTTCTTCCTGCTCAACTGCAGCCACTGTTCCTGAACATTCATTATCTTCTGAAACAATTAAAGTAGAAGGAACAGTATGACCTGTACAAAGATATAAGGTGCCTACTTTCACACCTTTTGCTACTACTAAGGAACCTTTTGAAACCTTCCAATTTTTATCATTAAAAGTAACTGTGCAACCCTCATCACCCAGTTGCCCTGCTGAAATTAAATTCCTACTCAGCCTTGGAACATGTCTTACCTCTTGTAGTAGCCAATGATTCCCATTCTGCAACTTAATCTTAATTTTTCCCTTTCCAACAATCTGACAGGGTTCATTATCTCCCAAATAAACTAGCCCAAAATCCCCTTGGACATAATCAATAAAATAACTTCTATGGGGTGTAGCATGAAATGAAGCCCCAGAATCTAAAACCCATGAATCATCAATACTTTCCAAGGACAAGAGCAAAGCATCCTCCTCAGATTTGTTACTTACCACATTTGCCTCCTTGTTTCCATCATTTTTGTCTCCTTGATCTTTCTTCCGAGACCAACAATCTTTCTTCTTATGACCTGGTTTTCCACAGTACCAGCAATCATTTGGCCCTTTAGATTCAGACCTCTTTCCCTTTGATTTTCCTCTTGATTTCCCACGATTTCCAGAGTTGTTTCCTCTATCTCTTGTTCTGCCTCTTCTTTTTGTGTTCAATACACTACCCGATGTGGATGCCCCTGAGCTTTTCCTACGAATTTCCTCACTCAATATAACACCAATAACATCATCATACTTTAGGGTATTAGAACCAGAAATAGAATTACTAATAGCCATTACCAAGCCATTCCAGCTTTCTGGCAAAGAACACAAAATCAAGAGAGCCCTAACCTCTTCATCAAAAGTAATTTTAACTGAGGTTAATTGACTTGTAACTGTATTAAACTCATTCAAATGATCAGTAACTGATCCACCTTCTACCATTTTCATATTAAATAAACGCTTCATAAGAAATACCTTGTTTGAAGCTGAAGGCTTTTCATACAACTTCGCTAGGGTTTCCATCAGATCTTTAGCTGTCTTTGCTTCAGTAATATTGAATGCCACCGATTGTGCTAGGCATAGACGAATACTCCCCAGTGCCTTCCTATCCAAAATATCCCAATCCTCCTGAGACATTGATTGCTCTTTCTTGGCTACTCCCTCTAATGGCCGCCATAGATCCTTCTGATAGAGATAATCCTCCATTTGCATCTTCCATAACTGGAAGTTCTACCCATTAAACTTATCAACCTTCAGCCTACCCTCTTCTGCCATTTCTCCCACTTAACCGAGAGACTCTCCCACTAACTCGTGAGACCTGCTTCAGAGAATAGATGAAAGAACGAATGAAATAACCTCGCTCTGATACCACTTGTTAGGATTAACAAGGCAGAAATAACAATTATGTGCAAATATAACTAATATCAGAAAATAATAAACCACACAGAATAGAACACAAGACACACAAATTTAACGTGGTTCACCCAATCCCTGGGCTACATCCACCAACAGCGAGTCCAATATTATTATTATCCAGTGATTACAACCTGATTACAATCCGTAATCCCTTACAACCCAATTCTGCCGCAAGTACTAAAATCATACTTCGTAAAAAATCCCTAACCCTAAGCCATATTATACAATATTTTACCGCTTTAGGGTTAGAATGAGTTATAAGTAGTCGGCCCAAATAACCGAAAAAAGTAGTCGGCCTCAAAAAAAAATTTTCCTCGGGGGCTGCGCCCCCGAACCCCTGCTCTTGGGGGCTGCCACCCCTAAACCCCCGCTCGAGGCCCAGCTCGGCCCCGAACCCCAGCGAGGTCGGGAGGAAAAGTGTACAGTACTTTCCTGGATAGTACTTTTCTGATTAGTCACCACAAGCTAACAAGTTAGTTATCTACAAGATTCACTTCTTTATCCAATTAAGTATAGAAGAACATTAACCATAAACACAATATGAGAACACTTAACAAAACACAACAATTTTGGTTATGGGGAAACCCAAATAGGTAAAAACACTGGTGGAAATTGACACCCACTGATAATATGCACTAGTGTATTATGATCCCTGTTAGAAGACCTTACAACCCTATTAGGAGTTAATCTTTACAATGCATTTAGTACATTGACCTAGTCAAGGGTTAGACCCTGTTAGGAATCTTTTACAACTAACCTTGTTAGGGGTGAGGGTGCATTGTCTGAGAGCACACTACTCAAAGGGGTGAAGGCTACAACCTTCTATTTAACAGATACACACTATATTTGGATCTTGGTGAACTACGCATAGACCTAATGTCTGGATCAGTTCCAATGAATAGCATATACTCTTTACTTGGTCACATAGACTTTCTACTGATGGCTCAATACTTTGCACTCTCTGCTCTTCTCTTCATATATAACTCTAAACCATGTCTTAGCAATCACAAATGACTACCTATAAATATCTTTCCTCTAAATGATATAATCATGTTGTCCTATTAGAACCATCTTGAAATCGTATTAGAGAAACACTAAAACTCTCCAATAACACCTCAGTCGGCTCTACTAAGTATGTAACATATATTAGGACTTCATAATTCCAAGTGAGTAGATGCCATGCTACACACAGTCAGCTCTACCAAATTAAATCCAACTTTATTATCATGATGAATTTTGCCATGCGCTCTGTGAGGCCCACCTTAGGCCCACATAGTGATCCCGATTTATAGATTTAGCCTTTCATTTTGATTATGTTTTTTGGAGATACTTGGACTCAGTCGAATACTGTTATATTATGATGGACTTGTTAGACTATTTATTTTGTTGACTTTGTATATGGAATCCATGATGAGTGGATTTGATCATGTTAGATTATATTATTATATGATGTTATGTAAATCTGATGACTAGACTATGGATGATCTTGATTTCATTTGAATTACGCTATTGAATTTTCAAATTGAATTATGCAGATTAAATTATGAATTATATATGCAATTGAATGATTAAATTTAAGATTTTTATATCATATATGATTATTGTATTGGTTTTCTTCCTTGAATTACTAATGCTACATTGAGGTATTCCAGGTGGAAGGACCATGGAAACACATTCGGGGAAATCACATTGAATGTAGGGCAACTAGTTAAACCAAGGCCCCGTCTAAAAAGAGACTTGAGGCCTCATTGTTAAGTATTTTTGTTTGTAATAGTAATCTGGAATGTATGTGTGTATTAATGTTATGTGTTGTGACAATAGGACATACCTTGCGTGAAATTTTATTTCGTGTAGTGTCGCTTGACACTAGTGTTAAATGTTATCAAGGTATGTCATGTGGTTGTGTGAGAGCACATTCTAGGAGTTCTAGGGGAAATCCTAAGCATGCCTTTTGCCATAGGAACCCATAATGTAGTTCCCATTCCCCATTCTCGTTCATATTCTTAGACATGAGTTTTAAAGGGTTTAAGGTGGCCTTAGGGGGTGGTTTTATGCTTTATTAGCTAACCCATTCCATGTACCCATGGGTTAGGGGTATTTTCATGATGTGAGAAGCCCAAAATTGACCTTTTGACCTCTCCAAAATTGCATGTTCAATCTTGAACGAAATTGCAACTTGCATCATGGACCCAGAGTACTTGGTAGGACCATCTTTATGAGGTTGTGGGGGTAGGTTTAGAGGTTTTTTTTAGAGGAATTTTGGGGAAGGATGGGGTTGTTCACCCATTCTCTATCTTTAGAGAGTTCCAAAAAGTTAGAGGAGGAAAAAGCTTGGAGATTTGGATAAGGGCTCAACACTCCTACATCTTGCATTTGGACTTGAGGTTGGATATGCTCTCACTCATGTTGTAGTAGATGTATGAGATGTGCTTTCTTTGGTTCTCCATGGTTGGTCATGGAGGAGCTTTGTTTTTGCTTATTTGTTGTGTTTTAGCTCCCCATGGTTGGTCATGGTGAGAGCAAGAATGTAATGTGTTTTTCATGTAAATTGGATTTGGGTTGTTTACTCTTGGATTCACTCACCCTTGGGAGGGAAGAGAAATCAAGAGGGGGTGTGGGAATGGAGGCAACTCCATGTGTAGAGTCACCTCCATGTGTGGGGAAAGATGAACTTGGGTGAGTGATTTTCCCCAAGAAACCTTGCATTTAGCCCGTGGGGCATTGGGGGTATAAGGAGAGAAGATTGGCCATGTAAGCCTTGTTATGAAATTGTGATATATGGGTCCATGTGTGGCCTTGTTTTTGTTATGCAATGGTTATCTCCATGGGTTGTCCACCCACACCCCACAAAGGATATTCTTGGAATTCCTTAGTTTCACCCTTGAGGGAATTTGAGTTTTTCAATTGCATGTTTTCTTGTTGTGTTTGTGCATGAGTGTATGTATCCCGTTCAATGTGGTTTCCCCAAGCTCGGGGGTGGCCTCATGAGAGGCCTAGGATGGGAGGTGAGCATCCCATGGTCACTTTCCTATTTTCATTGCAGGTATTGAAGTCATGATTCATGTGAATGAAGCTTGATGGAGTTCAATTCTTTGATGTGTTTGTATGAAGAAACCACTCCATGAATTAGGAGCATATTTGTGGATTAGGAATGGTGTTTTCATTCTCTCTATTGGACCACTTTGTAAAATGTATATTGTAAGGAAAGGAGAAAGTAAACATGTTGTTTGAAATTATCTTTCATTGTAAATTTGAGAGTGCAAATGTATTTGATTATGATACTCGTGAAAACCAAATCTAGTTTCCATATGAAGATTGCAATGTGCATAATGTAATGATAGAAGAAATTTATATTTCACTCTATGATAGAGAAGGATAATTTATATTGTGATATGGTTATTTCAAGTAGGAAAGAGTTATCAATATATTGTAAATAATGCATGGAAATCATTGTATGATTTATGTTAAATAGTTTGCAAGCAAGAAATAAGATTTCTATCTCTCTCCAACTCCTTCAAGAAAATTTGATAAGCTTGATAAGCTTGATATTGCATAATGTTTCGAAAGCAATAAGTTTAGTTGAGCATTTGATCAATTCTTATAATTAGAATTCAATTCATTAGAGACTATATGTTTCAAATATATAAATTGATATAAATTTTTTTTTATCACATTCTATGCATCTAAAACAAACAAGTTAAAAAAATGAACAACTATGAAGGAATGCACAAATTAGTTATCATGTTGATACTTCTATTGATTTGTAATCAAACCATATCTAAACCTTGTTGATATACAATTAATTTAAAGTCCATAGACTTCATAATACATTAAGAAAACAAATGAAATATGATGTTTGAATACTCATAGTTGTGTAGGAAATAAAACAAGGATATCTTACAAAGAAGAGTTCATTTACAATGGAAAGTTGGTTATCAACTCTCTGGAATTTGTATGGGAAAATAATTCCCATACAAATTCCTTACCACAGTCATTTAAAAATATTAAATCCAGCCACCTCATTTTATAAAAAAAATAAAATAACATAGAATAATATTACCCCTTACCTTCTTAAATATCTCCCCCTTTTCTAGGTGCATGTGAAGGGATGCAAAGTCTTTGTTTTAAATTCTAACCTTTTTATTGGATGGAATAGTGTCCTTGAGTAACACATCATCAAGACCTTTTCATTAGCTTTAACCCCTTTGTCTTCAAAACTCACGCAGGCTTTTGAAGACAAAGGGGTTAAAGCTAAGGGTACTTTACTTTGTATTAAATTCAAAATTTGATGAGGGTACTTTACTTTGACATGGAAGGGAGTGGGACCCACCTTCCACTTCCCTTTCCATGCTTCCCTCTTCCCTATGCATTCTAGGCCCAGGTCCTTGGAAAGAGGCATTTAAATTTGTTTCAAAACTTCTTTTCTTCCTTCATGAAATGCACCCCCATGTACTTGCATGATGGGAGGTGTGGGTAGGGAGTAGGGTAGTTTGATAGGACTATAGGTGCTTAAAGTAGGGTTGCTATGAGTAGATAGTTGGGCTAGTGGATTTGATAGGTTAGTAGGTTGTTTAGATTAATTTAATTGGTTAGTAATAGTTAAGTTAGTTTAGGATGCTATTTAAATAAGTTAATTTTATATTAATGGCATGTTAGTAATTTTTAGTAAGATATTGTTAAGTATGTTTTTAATTATTTATTTAGTTGTATTTTGTTTTGCTCTTTGTTACTTATTATAAATTATGTGTATATATATTTTAATTAATTAATTATAGTTTATTAATTAATTAATAATTATATTAATTAATTAATATATTATAATTATTAATTAATTATATATATATGTTATTTAATTATATAATCATTAATTAGTTAATAATTATACTAATTAATTAATAATTTGTAAGTACTAATTGAATTCATATTAATTTATTTGGAAACGGATTTCGGTGTAACAACTTATTAAGTCTTATATTTAATATTTTCTTAAACTGGCAATTCAATTATAATAATCAGATTGACCTTGTGTGTACACAATTGGGTAATGGTTAATCTATTTATGGAAATAACGTTAACAGTAAACATTCAATTCCACTTAGATAACCTTTAAGATTGCTAGACTGACGATCGACGAACTTATCCTTATTAAATTTTCATCTAGCATCATAGGGAAACAACATTGTTGAGGTTGATCACCTGAATCTCTTGTGACCTCGTCATTGACTTCTCTTACCCACTTCTTAAACGTGGAACTTAAACACTTTAAAAAAAATTTTGTTGGTTGTGTTTTGACCTGAACTTTTGGGCATCACACGCTCTTAATCAAACATTATTAACTCTCCTATGAACATAAATCCAAGTGTGCATACCGATATGATGGATGCTACTACTGTAAGCATATAAACACTGTCAACTCTTCTAGATAAACTTAGGAAACTATAACTATTGATTGGAGACTTCATAACTAAATCTGTACTGCACATCTGACTCTGTGTCTATGAACATAATAGTATACATATGTCTACAACATGAATATAAAGGAAAGAGTCTCTACTACAACTGTCCTACAAATCACATACAGAACTATTCCTAGGACCTGTCAGGAATACTCACTGATTATCTAGTAGACCTTAAATTTTTTGAATGTAGCATAGGATAGAAACAACTTTATGGCTTCCAATCTTCTTACTAGGGAAAATGTATCAGAGTAATCAATTCCTTCTCTTTGTGCATACCCTTTACATACTAATCTAGCTTTGTTTCTTACTATTGTACCATCTTCATTCATCTTATTTCTAAATATCCACTTGGTTCCAATCCCATTCTTGTCATTAGGCCTAGGGAACAATTCCAATGTATCATTCTTAATTATCTAATCTAGCTCTTCTTTCATTGATTCATGCGAATCTAAATCATTACATGCATCTTCAACACTTAAGGGTTCAATCTATGATAGTAAACATACCTCTTCATTTATTGCGGAACTCTTTTCTTTTTATCTTGTCATGACTTTATTGTTATGATCTCCAATAATGTCTTCCTTTGAATGATATCTAGATGTGAATTTAGGAACATTAGGAGTGACTCTCTCATTTTATTTCTGAGATTCTTCTTCACTGGATTCAGGGTCATTGAATAATACATCAATGCTGTCAAACATTTCATCAAGAATTGTTTCTCTAGGGGAAGATTTAGGTTCTTCAATCATAGGTGCATAATCATGATACCTTTCTTGAATAATGAACTTCTCATCAATCTTAATAGGAACACTTTCAATGATCTTCTTTAATCTAAAGTTATAACATCTATAAGCTTTACTTTTAGTGGAGTAACCAAGAAAAATACCTTCATCACTTCTTGCATCAAACTTTCCAATTGCTTCATCACTCTTAATGTAGCACTTGCTTCCAAAGATTCTAAATTATTTGACTATAGGTACATTTCCAAACCATAGCTCATAAGGTGTCTTGTCTTTGTCTGACCTCAATTGTATTCTATTGATAGTATAGATTGCAGTATTGACCACATTTCTCCAATAGGTGTGTGCAACCTTTCCTTCAATCATGATGGTGTGCACTGTGTCAAGGATGATCCTATTTCTTCTCTATGTAATTCCATTCTGCTGAGGGGTTCTAGGAGCACTTACTTGTCTCTTTATACCATGTTCTTCACAGTACTCATTAAATCTGTCAGAGGTGAATTCTCCTCTACCTGATCTTAAATATTTAATCTTCAATCCAGACTCATTTTCAACCTTAGCCTTGAATATTTTGAACTTGTCAAAGGCTTTTGATTTATCCTTTAAGAATGAAACCCACATCATTCTAGAATAATCATCAACAAACAAAATGAAATACCTTTCACCATAGTATGATCTTGTTTGAGTTGGTCCACATAGGTCTATATGGATCAGATCCAACTTGTTCTCTACAAAATTGTGCTTGCTTCTAAATGAATTATTTACATGCTTTCCCATAACACATTCCCTACATATTGCATCAACTAGTTTTTTAATGCTAGGAATATCTCTTACTATCTTTACATTACTTATCTTTACTATGTTATCAAAATTGATATGACATAGTCTTTTGTGCCATAACCAATTGTCATCTACTTTAGCAACAAAACAACTTGCTTCTGGATTAAGTTGAAAAAAATTACCTTTAGTCTTTGATCCTAATGAAATCATTTCTCCTTTTCTTTAAATGATGCACTTGTTGTCTTTGAACTCCAATTGGTAACATTTGTCAAGCAACTGTCCAACACTCAGTAGGTTATGCTGCAGACTATCAACATATAGAACATCATCAGTGCTATTCTTTCCATCCAAGGTGATGGCTCATCTACCAATGATAGGTTTAGGAGTGTTATCTCCAAATCTAACCATGCCTCCTTTGTATCTATCCAAATGAACAAATATATCTTTGTCTCCTGTCATGTGATGTGAGTAACCACTGTCAATGATCCAATCTATCCTAATGTGTGCTTGCGAAATTGGTGCTAAATCTTATATATTCTTTTCATCTTCAAGAGAAATGAATCCAATTTCCTCTTCAACTGATTCTTCATCTGATACTCCATCTCCAACATAGTAACATTCCTTTGTATACTTAGGCTTGTAGTTATTTTTGAACTTCTTAACTCTTATAGGACACTTAGATGCAAAGTCACCAATCTTACTACATGAAAAAAATTTGAATGGCAATTGACCTTCATATTTTCCTTTTCCTTTCTTTTCTCTTTTGGAAATCATAGCAATGAAATCATCTAGTTCTTTCTCTTCATCATCATCATCAAAATTACAAGAGGTGTTTAAGGATTTCTTACCATGGACTGATTCTTTGAAGGCAATTTCACTTTTAGGTTTTGTCTTCAAACTTGATATCTCAAATACTGAAAGCTTGCTGATTAGGGTTTCTCTTTTAAAGTTTTTTGTAGACTGCATAGTTTAATCTAGGATGCATATATTGTTGTCATATTTTGGTGTCAAGGTGGTCATCAATTTATCCATTATGTCTTCTTCTAAGATTTCTCCACCATTGTTTCTGATCCCTGCAACTGCTTCATTAATCCTTTGATTGTAAGCTCTGACATTCTCATAAGGTAGCATCTCTAATGTATTGTATATTTTCTTTCATGTCTTTCTATGCGTGTTCTTGGCTTCAATATCTCCTTTAAACATGTCTTCTAGGTACTTCCATATCTTGAAGGCTTTGTCTAGTTTCTTGACCTCTGAGAACCCACTGTCAAACATGGCACTGATGAGTGCTTCTTTGGAAATAGAATTTGAAGTGAATAGCCCCTTTTTCTTAAGAGTTTCATCTTCTTTTTCAAGATTTGATAAGGAAGGAATCTCAGTTTCCTTAGCGGCCACCTCAAAGATCTCAAAATAAATGCATTGTAAATGTGTCATCATCTTGTTCTTCCAGTCAAGATAATTCTCTCCATCAAACTTAGGTCTTTCTTTTCTAAAGTATGCCATCTGATCAAGCTCAAGATATTAAACTTTCTCTCTGAAGTACTTGGTTCTGATACCAATTATTAGGAATAGTCCCAAGAGATAATTGAGAGAGGGGGGGGTGAATCGGTTATCTACAAGATTCAATTGCTTATCCAATTAAGTATAGAAGAACATTAACATAACAATATGAGAACACTTAACACAACATAACAATTTTGGTTACGGGGAAACCCAAATAGGTAAAAACCCTAGTGGAAATTGGCACCCACTAATAATCTGCACTAGTGTACTATGATCCCTATTAGAAGACCTTACAACCCTATTAGGAGTTGATCTTTACAATGTATTTAGTATAGTGACCTAGTCAAGGGTTGGACCCTGTTAGGAGTCTTTTACAATTAACCATGTTAGGGGTGAAGATGCACTATCCAAGAGAACATTGCTCAAAGGGGTGAAGGCTACAACCTTTTGTTTAACAGATACACACTATATCTGGATCTTGGTGAACTGCACGTAGACCTGATGTCTAGATCAATTCCAATGAATGACATATACTATTTACTTGGTCACATAGACCTTTTTCTGATGGCTCAATACTTTGCACTCTCTACTATGCTCTTCATATATAACTCTAAACCATGTATTAGCAATCACAAATGACTGCCTATAAATATCTTTCATCCAAATGATATAATCAAGTCAGCCTATTAGAACCATCTTGAAATCATATTAGAGAAACACTACAACTCTCCAATAACACCTCAGCTAGCTCTACTAAGCACACAACATAAATTATGACTTCATAATTCTAAGTGAGTAGACACCATGCTACACACAGTCGACTCTACCAAATTAACTCCAACTTTCTTCTCATGATGAATTTTTTCATGCACTCTTAATCAAACATTATTAACTCTCCTATGAACATAAATTCAAGTGTGCATATTGAGATGATGGGTGCTACTACCGTAAGCATATAAGCATCGTTGGCTCTTCTAGATAAACTCAAGAAACTAAAAATGCTAGTTGGAGACTTCATAACTTAATCTGTATTGCATATCTAACTCTACATCCATGAACATAACATTATACATATGTCTACAACATAAATATAAAATCACAAGGCTCTACAAAAACTGTACTATAAAACAGATATAGAACTATTCCTGGGACCTATAAGGAATACTCACTAATATACTGAACTATATTATTGTCTTTACTTTGAATCAACCTCTATGTCTATGATATCATACTGATAACATATTCATACTTCATATGTTGAAAGATCTCTCCATCAAATCTCCATGCATGATGCTTACCATATGTTTTCATCAATGAAAAACATACAAACAACAAAATAGCTTGTTGGAAAATCTCCAATAGATGCTAGGAGTGATGAAGGAATCTTCCTTGGTTACTCTACTAAGAGAAAGGCTTAAAAATGTTTCAATCTAAGATTAAGAAAAATGATTGAAAGTAACAATGTGAAGATAGATGAAAAGTTTCACATACAAGAGAGAATGTATGACTGTAATAGGGTACATAGATCAAAGAAGCTGCTTCTATAGAAGAAGAATAAATTGTTGATATTGAATGTGGAAATGAGCCTTATGATAATGACACAGATAAGATTAATGAGGTTCCTAAAACTATGAGGTATGTAAAGAACAATCATCCTGAAAAAAAATCATTGGTAATACAAATCAAGGAGTATTAATGAGATCAAAGGTTAGAGAAGAAATTTGTTTGATTTCTCAAGTTGAACCAAAGAATACAGATGAAGATTGCAGAGATGAATC
The DNA here is from genome assembly GCA_027943335.1 of Chamaecyparis obtusa. NCBI lineage: Eukaryota > Viridiplantae > Streptophyta > Pinopsida > Cupressales > Cupressaceae > Chamaecyparis > Chamaecyparis obtusa. The sequence goes on along the minus strand of BSBK01001896.1, from coordinate 1,158,699 downwards.
TTGGATAAATGTTATGAAAGAAGAGTTAGATTAGATAAAGAAGAATGACACTTGGGAATTGGTTCCTCGACCTAAGAAAAAAAATGTGATAGGAACTAAATGAGTTCTTAGAAATAAAATGAATGAAGAAGGAACTGTAGTAATCTAAACAAAGAAAAACTGGTACGTAAAGGCTATTCACAACAAGAAGGTATAGACTTTGAAGAGACATTTGCTCCTGGTTCTAGAATAGAAGCTGTAAGACTATTCTTGGCTTATGCTACACACAAAAACTTCAAATTGTATTAGATGAATGTAAAATATGCATTCCTAAATGGGGATCCTGAAGAAGTGTATATAGAACAACCTGATAGATTTTATTTATGTGAAGACAGGAACATGGTATGTAAGTTGAAAAAATATTTGTATAGGCTGAAGAAAGCTCCAAGGGTTTGGTATGCAAGGTTAGACAAATACCTACTCTAGCTTAGATTCAGAAAAGGTAATGCCGATAGCAATTTGTATTTAAGAACTAGTGAAGGTGGACTCTATATAATAGAAGTCTTTGTTGATGATATTATCTTTGGAGGCAATGATGATCTATGTGAGAGATTCTGTAAAGAAATGGAAAACAAATTTGAGATGTACATGATAGGTGAAATGAAATTATTTCTTGGAGTGCAAATAATTAAGAACAAAGATATAATTTTTATCTCTCAAACTAAATATCTTAAATAAATGTTGAAAAAGTTTGGAATGGAAGACTAAAAACTAGTTGGAACACCTATAGTAATTGGTAACAAGCTGATAATTGATGATGAATCACAGAGTGTTTTTTAGATCAAGTACAGATCCATGGTTAGAGGATTACAATATATGACTCACACTAGACTAGATATTGTGAATGTTGTTGAAATTGTGGCCAACTATCAGGCAGAACTGAAAGAGACACATCTAGCTGTTGTGAAGAGGATATTCAGATATCTACAAGGAACAATTGAATATGGCCTATGGTATGATAGGAAAGATAGTTTTGAACTTCATGCTTATACAAATGCTGATTGGGTAGGAAACATTGATGACAAAAAGAGTACTACTGGTGGTGCATTTTTCCTTGGGAAAAAGTTGGTTTCATTGTTAAGTAAGAAGTAATATTGTATAGCCCAATCCACTACAGAATCAGAGTATGTTGTTGTTTCTATTAACTACACTCAAATTGTTTGGATGAAGAAAATGTTGAAGGATATTGGATTCACTTTTAATAAGCCATTGGTTATCCATTGTGATAACACCAGTACAGTGAATCTATCAAAGAACCCAATGATACATTCTAAGACTAAACATATTTCCATCAAGTATCACTTCTTGAGAGACAAAGTGACAAAGAAAGAAATAAAGTTAAAGTATATCAATACAAAGGAACAGATTGCAGTCATCTTTACAAAGTCATTTCCAAAAGATACCTTTGAATATCTCAAAGGTATTCTTGGGATTCAAGCCCCTCCTAGTTAGAATTAAATGATGCAAGGATGCATCAGTCCATTGGTCTTCAAAGCATTATCATATTATGGACTGAATGTAGGGATCTACTCCTTAGGGGGAGTGATCGTGAGAGAAAAGTATTGAAAAATAGTTGATGACTCATGACACCCTTTGCCATTATTATCAAAGGGGGAGTGTTTCTATGAGAAAATAACTACTATATGGGGAGATTGTATGAAGGAATACTACTTGGTTACATGAATTTTAGATTGATAAAAACCTTGGGATGGATTTTTCATATGTTGACATCAATGCCAAAGGGGGAGATTATTGGATATTGCTAATGCATGGGATGGTGATTGAAATATTTGATCTATTTAATCAGTATGTTACTAAATGGGCATTCATACTATTGTCATTTTTGGTTTGTTACTGATATCAACATATGTCTCTATGAAGAGTACATGTTGATTATGACAGTGTATGGACACTTTATGAATGTTTTAGAACGTGTGAAGATAGATGAGAGTCCAAGAAGATATTGTGATCTTATATCCAAGATCACATAATGTAATGTTTCATATTGAATGAGTTACAAATGTTTAGGTGAGGACTTGTTCCTGAACAGTGACAATGAAAACTGGCAGAGTGAATCTCTGAGTTTTTGGTATATCTTATAGAAGATATGGATTAGGTGCATGCAAAATTAAGAGATGAAAGACAAGGTACTGAAGGATGTTCATTCGTCAGCACAAGGTACATGCACTAGTACATTTGACCTCATTTTTCTACCAAACTTATTGACCTTTAATTAAAAAGGTTTAGGTTGGTCGCATCATAGAAGGAATTTTTTTTTTTTTTTAATCCATGCTCGTGTTGGTTGAAATTTTGACCAATACCATGTTAGTCAAAATATTGACAAACATGGGCATATAACTTTAAAAAAAATATTTCAAATCTCATTTCATTTTTATAGGAAAATTATATGAATGGTTGTAGCGCACAAAGGAGGACTGCAGTGCGAAGGATTTCCATCTTCTAAGATACACACCAAGGGATATAGGAACGGAGCTTATTCCAGATCATAAAGAGCCATACCCTATGCTAGTAGCATATCCAACACCCGAGGTTAATAGCATATTCCATCTTTTTCTATTATCAGCACGTTAATGAATAGAGGGATTTAATAACCTTGTTAATCTATTTGGCATATGTGGATGTAAGATTCATTATGTATCTACAACATTGGGTATGTGGTTGAAAAGTCTATATGTTGTGTGTTATGAAACCAATAGAAGCATTAAGGTTTCATTTCAAATCCCTTCGATGCATTCACAGTTAGCTGCCATTTAATTAACTTGTCTTCATCTTACACAGTCAGTATGGAATAAAAAAATACCTTCGACTGTTGCCATCACATGATTAAATCCATTTGATTTTGTTTATCTAGTTTTGTTTTAAATTTACTTGGACTCTGCCAGACCAAGATTCAAAGCCCATTATCCTCGACTCTAATATAAAGTCTGGCCCTAACTTGTAATTTTGCCATGAGATTTCCAATGTCATGGGTTGAAAGACAAGTTAGGGTAATGTTTGTGCATATACCAAACACTCAGAACTATGTAGAGTGTTAAAGTTGCTTCTTGGTCGATGTCATAGTTGGCATATGCGTTGAATGAAACAAAGAAATGTTGAAGCAATATAATAACTGGATATGTTCCATGTATGTAGTCAGTAGAAGTGAAGGAATGTTGCAACGCTAATGAAATCCAATGCTAATGAAATCCATGCATTTGAAGTAGAATTATGTAAAAGTTTGAAGTTAAAATAATGTGAATATAATCTAAAAGGAATGAAATTTATTAGGTAGATATTGCTCTGCTTTAAATTTTTTTATTTTTTGTTTTTCCATATTTAAGTCAGCAATATATTGTACACACACATATACTATTTTGGTAATAGACTGAAAATGAAATAGGGATTTATCTCATGTCCATTCAATTATATAGGTACTCACACTAAGACTATGATCCAAATAGTAAGTATTGGCCTTGAAAGAATATAATAAATAGAACCGAGAATGTTGGATGGAAGTAGTAAGGTACAAATAAGAAAATGGCAGTGGCAATGTTAAAACCAATAGGAGCGCTGAGTCATATTTAAATACTGATCATAGGTTTACCACTGATATATATGCTAAAACTAATAAAATCTAAGGGATGGAAAAGAGATATGTAGCATTATGGGTGTGAAGTGTAAATAGCAAAGATATGAAATAACGTCAATAAGGGATTACATAGTTTACAGACCATATAGCAGAGACAACATCTGGTCTTGAGAACAAAGATCAATGAATCAATTTGGAACATTTTACCCCTTCTATATTTCCTTGATTTACATGATTAAGTGACTACCTACTTGTCATTGTTGATTGCGTACACATAAGATAGAATCAGAGACAATTTCCCTATTGTAGGGATCAATCGACAATATCAGGCACAACCGTATTTCAAAATTGCATAAACATATCAACATATTAGACAAAGCAATTGGTGCTACAAAAATAAGTAGAATTGATTGTACAAATTAAAGATCTAATTAGGAACAACAATACAGTCACTATAAGTGATTACAAAACCATATCATAGCATAACTCTCCTTGTTAATCAGAGAAAGTTATCAAGATCAACTTCCATATTCAATCAGGCATATCAAATATTTTTGTAAGTGCAATGCTATGAAAAATCAATTCATTTGGCATAGTTCAATTGTTCAATCTGAGGTAGCAGGAATATTCATAAAATAATAGTCCTATAAGTATTTAATAACATTGGCATTCTCTATTACATAAGTTTTAAGTGATATTGTACATCAAAGAAAAGTTGGGAATTGAAGATAATAGTCCCAAATTCCAAATCAATACACTAGGGGACATTATAGTGGTTGATAATCACATCCAAAATTTTCTTATTTTTTGTTTTTCCATATTTAATTCAGCAATATATTGTACACACACATCAAATCAATTCTTCAATAGAGATCCCTGACTTTTGGTAAGCAAGCCAACATACTTTTGAACAAGCTCATTCCCATTGAGCACTATCCTTCAACACAAGATCCTTGATTGGATCAACACCTCTAGACTTGGACTTCCCCTAATTCCCATCCACATGCGGGACCTCCTGTACTTGTATTGGATCAAAACAACTCTTAACCCCCTCAACACCTTAACTCTCAAACAACTCACTGTTCTTTATTCCTTAGGATAGTCAACTACAACTTTATAAGACAGTACATAAAACATCCTCACAACATAGTGTCACTTCACTTATGAATATTTAAACATCAAATAGATCCTCAAAGACTCCCTAGACTCTTTTCCACACACCCACCATGTTCATTTGACTTCTTATCTCAACATCAAACCAAAACACAACAAAATTTCTATCTCATTGTCCCACTAGGATAATCAACACAAACTTTGAAATTCTTGTTGCCTAGCCCTTCGCTTGGGCACAAAACCATGTCCAATCATTTGAAAATCATCTAAACTCTCCACACTATTGAACATAACACTCACAATACTCCCACTTAACTTGTATGGATAAAGTCTAAATCAATTTACCTCATCACTGTTTTGTCATCATAGAGACAATTACACAGTCCCTTCTCTTCACCCAAAAAATGTGTGGATAAATACATGGTGACCTAAAAACATTAAATAAATATAATACATGATCTTACCCATCCCCCAACCAATTTTGGGGCTTGGATCCATGTAGATATAAAAGATTTTACATTTTTTCCACTCACGGGTTATCCTAGTAAGTGTTTGGGCAGATTTTGCTAAAATGGCAATAACTTTGTCAATTTTTAACCAAAATAGATGATTAAAAAGCCAAAAAAAAGAGTATTAATCCCTCCTTAGATAAAATATATTTGAGGACCTTAAAGTAAGAATAAAACATGAAATAAAGGTCTACAATCAAACTATTTTGTTATGGCAGCACATAAAAAAATGTAGAAATTTGAACTTTTATTAATCTGGATGTGGTAGTTTATCTAAGTTATTATTAGAGAGCCCTTAATTTTAAATGCCATTTATTAGGTAGACATAGTAGACATACACTATCAAGCAAGGAAGAGGTTGTGATCAAAGATACACACCTCATCCATATGAGGGTGTCCCTAAGAAAAACAAACAATTCTTTGTAAGAAAGAATGTCACATGATACACAAATACGAGTCAATTGGATTTTATAGAATTTACTTGATTATTGATGTTGGATGTTATTTTAATACACTTGATATAGAATCTACATGTTGCAAACAAGTCATCCTTCTTCCACCAATGAGTCATTCCATTCAAGAAAGACCATGTCTGACAATATCAACACACAACAAAATAGGGAGATAATTGCTAGACTGTGGTCTAACTTAAAAAGAAAAGGTGATGGAAAATGTTATTGTCCTTGCAAAATTTGTAAGGGCTTAAAGACTCGAAGATATCTAATCAAAATGACTAAGGAACATTGTAGGTAGCATGGTCACATTAAAGGGGGAAACAAATTTCATCCATTGGTATGTATTTTAATAATTTATAAAATACATAAGACATGATTTGATGATGACATCATGGTCATGGTTAATATAAGGTCATCATTTTCATATAGGTCAACCACCTTGAGTTTCATGTTATAGACCATGACAATCCAGAGAATGTGGATTTCCAAATGAGTGAACATGGAGGTGTGAATATAGAAGTAGAAGGTAATGATCCCATGGAAGATCAAGACCATGATGATGAAGAAGATCATGATGATCAAGATGATGATGATGATGATGATGATGATGTTGACACAGACCTTGATGTACCTATACTTGAGAAGGCACACGAGCCCCTATATGAAGGCTCCCAAACAACTCTTCTTGCTGTTGTATTGTTGTTGGTGAGCTCTAAGGTTATGAATGGTGTATCCAATGTAGCAATGACATGTATGTTAAGGTATGTCATTTTTTGTCATTATTTTAGTCGTAATTCCCTTACAATTAACATTGGGTGAATTGTGTAGCAATTAATATTCTTTAAATTAACAAATTATATTTTTGGTCGTAGGTTGATAGGTGAGTGTTTGTTACCACCATCAAACATTCTACCTCACTCGTACTGAGAATTATCTACCATTATGAAAGATATTGGAATGGAGTATCAAACAATACATGCATGTCTGAATGATTATATTATATATCATAAACAATATGAATTTACAATAGAATTCCCTATTTGTCATATTAGTAGATATCAATTAGATTGAATAACAAAAAAGGTGCCTTGCAAAGTTCTTTAGTTTATTCCCATTATTCCACGTCTGCAATGATTATTCAGGTGCAATAGCTTGACACAATTTATGGATTACCATGCATGTAATAGAAGTCAAGATGACATTATGCAAATGCCTATGGATGGTTCAACATATAAGGAAATAGAGGAAAAATGGCCACACTTTAAAGAAGAACCTCGTAATCTCAAGCTTTCATTGGCAACGAATGGTGTCAATCCGTTTGGAGAGATAAGATCTACTTACTCGGTGTGGCCTATTTTTGTTATCAACAATAACATTCCTCCTTGGTTGTCCATAAAGAAGGAGCACATAATGTTGGCACTGATTGTTCCAGGTATTTTTTGATTTAATAGTCATCTAAATTAATTTATTATAAATAATCCATCAAAATGGTCATAATAATTCTGTAATGTTTTTGTTCATTCAACTAGGTAAGTTCCAAGTTAAAGATATCAATGTATATATTGAGCCCCTTATCGACGAGTTGATGGTGTTATGGAATGGAGTCACTATGTATGACATCTCTAGACCAACAAGACAAAGACAATTTTAATTCCATGCAATGCTTGTATGGACAATACATGATGCCCCTAGGCTAACACAATTTTGAGGTATGTTCTCTTCTTAACACCTCTTTTTTAGTATGTTATAGTGCTAACACAAAGTTAACATATTTAATCCAATTATACATCATCTTGTAGGTCTTCAGACAAAGGGAAAATTTACATGTCCAATTTGTGGTCCAAAGATGAAATCTCATCATTCAAAAAGTTTAGGAAAGAAGGTGTTCGATGAGAATAGACACTTTCTCCAAAGAAATCATAAGTACCAAAATACCAAAAAACATCTTTTCAATGGGAAAGAAGAGACTACATCAAAGCCACAGAGAATGACACCTCACCTATGGAAGTCAGCATACAATAAAATAAATCATTGACGTAATGTCATTTCATCCGATGGTTTTTATTTGAAATTTATATTTTGATATTGTGTTTTGTTTACTGATGATGTAATTGATGCTCATGAAGGTCATCAAAGCATTAATGAACAACTTCCAAAAGGACTAAAAAGTTATCCTACACAATTTAGTAGGTTGTCATACTACAAGAAACTCCCAATCATGCATTTGTTTAATCTTGTGCATATTGGAAAGAATGTAACAAAGACATTATGGAAAATCTTGGATGGAAGGTGTGACAAAGACAAAATTGTCAAAATTTGTAGTGACATTGAAGAATCCAACCATGCAATGAAAAATGTCATTCGATCAAATAATAATGGAGACTAGATTTATACAAGTGCCCTTAGTTGGTTATTGTTGGAGCAGTAGAGCAATGCTATAAAAGAAGTTATAAAAAAAATATGATTTTCCATAGGATTTGTTGCGAACATAAACGATCTCATATCAAAGAAAAGTGAATTTGGGCTAGGGCTGAAAACACATGATTGACATATATTTATTAAGGTAATACATGTTATTTTTTATTCACTATATATTTGTATACTGCGTGTAGTTTTGATTGCATCCTTTTATAAACTATTGATAAGATCATTTTACAAATATTGCAGTACGTTCTACCTCTATCTCTCCCACTATCCCACACCACTTTGCCAACAGTGTCAAAAAAGTTATATATGATCTTGGAAAATATATGAGGTGGTTGTCATCAAAATAAATCAATAAAGAAGATATAAAATATTAGAAGAGAAAAATTCCTCTTCTTATGTGTGAAATGCAAAAGTGTCTACCTTCAACTTTTTTGAATGCACAAGAACACTACCTCATACATCAAGTTGAGGAGATTGAATTGTGTGGCCTTGTACCAACTAGGTCAATGTGGATGGTTGAGAGCAACTTGAAATTTTTGAAATGCTTGGTTCAACAAAGAGCACATCTCGAGGGTTCTATGGTGGAGGGATATATGGTATACTAGACCATGGTGTACATTAGTGAATATCTTTCTAAGTTTGCAGCAAAGATCCATGTAGATCATATTTGGGATTTGAACTCCATTAACAAATTTGAAGGGGAGTACATGATGGGAAAAGGTAGATTGAGGAAAGTGAGAGGTAAATATAAGATGTTATTGTCGTTAATTAATTCTTATAAATCTTCAATATAAGTTATTTATAATTGGTGTATTTTTTTAATACAGTTGGTCGAGAGTGGGATGCAATACATTTGTATATTGTGAACAATCTTGATTAGATGACGGTATGGATTAAATGATGTCAACAAAATGGTTTCTCATTAACATGGGAAGGTGTTGCTTCATTGGTTAGAGAAGCTCATCGTAATGGAGATTCTAATGTTATGCCAATGGTAATTGATCTAGCATATGGTTTAAGAGGTAGAGAGGTACGTACAAATTTATTAATGATCATGACTCATATGTTTCATATCAACTCATGATGCAAATAATTTTCACACTTGAAAAATTTTAGGTCAAGCACCACAAAGTTATCTACTATCATGGCCACAAATTTCACATAAAAAAGTTGGATGACACGAAGAAAACTTGTGATTCTGGGATAATTGTAGTTTTTGAGGTCACTAATATATCATCTAGAAACAACATACATCCTCAAAAATTTCAAAATTGATACTATGGAATCTTGGATGATATAATTGAGTGCGACTTTAACTCCTTCAAAGTAGTTTTATTCATCGTCAAATTGTACAGGCTACAACTGAATCAAAATGATCCAGATAGAACTGTTATTCAACATGATAATAGATTTACAATGATTAATACAAGGTCGTTTGAGCCAATTGGAGATGAGCCCTATGTTTTTCCAAGCCAATATGAGAAAGTGTTTTACTCAGAGGTTCCACATAAATAGGATTGGTTATTTGTTGTTAGACATGATCCAAGAAGAAGGTCGATCAAGTATAATGTTATGGAAAAGGAAGATATTGAAGATGATGAAGAAGCAGATGATGAAGATCAAGATGATGGTGATGATGATGATGGTAGTGGTGATGATGATGAAAATGATGATGATGATGGTGACGATGATGATGATGATGATGGTGATGGTGATGATGGCAATGATGATAATGATGATGGTGATGATGATAGTGGTGATGATAATGATGATGATGATGATGATGATGATGAGATGGATGAAGAGGATGATCAATGACATGATTGAAATGATTAATGAAATGATTGACATGATCTATTGATTTTAATTGTAATGATTACATATTTATTGTGTTCAATTTTAATGATTACAACATATGTGATTTATAATTACCAATGTTTTACTTATGATGTTCAATTAATTGCTACTGATACATGTATATATTATGTTTGATTATCACCCTTTTTGCAAATAGGCAATTGACTATAGACATTGTCACCCCTTCTGTTGATGATCTTGCATTCCATATATAAGGTAAATTTGTTCATGTTCATGATATTTCATATTTTTCATGTTGTCTTCTAAGTTATTTGTAGCATACATATCATGTAATTTTTAGCTAACTTAAGATAAATGATTAACATATGCAGAAAATTTAACCCCTTTGGCGTGGATCGTGCACAGTGACATGGATCAACAGGTACAAGTCAATAGATAGACATAATGTTCTTATATTATTCTTGTTTATCACTGAGCACATATGTTATAAATAGACATATTATATAATCATATAATGTATATATAGACAAAGAAGAATCGTATAAAAATATAATTATATAATCACTTTCAACTTAGTACATTTTATATCTCCCATGTATAGACAAAGAAGAACCATGCGTATGGGGCACGACTTGATTATTCTATATATATTATTTAAATATTATCAAAATTCTATTTGAAGCAGGGACGTGACAATATCTCATTTGATGGATTGTAGGACCCACCAAATAGGTACTTGTCAAATCTATCTACATCGAATGAGGGAAATGAGGGAATGGTAGATGAAAGTTCTACATGTAGTACGAATAAAATAGGGAGATCAACTAAAGGTCAAAAGATTAGAAAAAAATTTGATAAACGCATGCAAATTTTCCTTGTTAAAGGGGGGTCATGTTCTTATGATGATGAGACCAAAGGCAACATCAAGGTGCCCTTTCGGTACACACATATTGAGAAAGAATGGGTACCCAATGAGCTACCTCCAATTAACACTAATTTTTGTGTTAATGAGAGGATATATCGCATAGCTCCATCCTCATTACATGGTTTGGGCCTATTTTCCATGGATGGGATAAAGGTATGTTACAACAAAGTTGTTGAATTGTTCAAGTATGTCGGTCCGTGTTACAATTACAATGATTGGATGCGGATTGTTCAATATAAAAAAGTATGTGTAGGTATGCACTATCAGCAAATTATATACAATGGGAAGAAAATGATCAAAGTAAAAGATTTGCAATGTACATTGATGGGAGACTAAAAGAAACAGGTAATGTTGCAGGTTTTCTAAATAGTACGTGACCTTCCTCAACTAATAAACAACCCAATTGCATATTTGAGGCGTGTGAGGGGAATAAAGTTTTTGTATGTGCGATAAAATCAATAAATGCAGGGTAAGAACTACTAATAGATTACCATTTAAATCACATAGATACAAACAAAGTTACTATCATGAGGGTGGTAAGTACTATATACCATTTTATTAATAAGTTTTTTTGCTAAGTCTATTGCTTTCAGTTCACTAAAGTTTTTATATTTAATCTTTGTCACGGGATGATATGGATCTCGCACATGATACAGGCCACGAGGATGCTCCTCCCACTGATTATTTAGCAAGGGTAAACCTTATTGAAATTGTACAAATTAGATAGTTGAAAAATATTATATTATTACATTATTTTATTTATAGTTTTGAAGTTTTTATGATAGTTTTACTAATATTCCCGTCACAATTTGATGTTTAGGATAGGGGAAAAGCACTTGCAGGAACAAAGGCAATAGTTACCCCTTCTGATGATGATATCATAGAATCACCTAATGTAACAATTATGTTGAGGAAAAAACTAAAAAAAATTAATTTAGAAATAATGAGAATTTTGGATGAAGCAAATCCAACCAAGGAGATGCTGATGAGGCTATCTAAATTGAAAGCGCAAGCATATCGTTATGAAGTAAGCAGTAATGAATGTTTAGTTATAACAAAAGGTCAATAAAAGTTTATATTTTATACTCTTTTATGTTGTGAAGTAAAATATGTAATATGTGTTCTTGTTACAGGATTTTTTGGAAACTCTAGTACCCGGTCAAGGACAACATGGTGAGGCCGGTACTAGTAGAGCTCTGGTTGCCTCAAGTAAAATAATCCTTTAGTTGACAAGTTACAAAGAATTTTTTCTTTGGAACATTCAAAAACTTCTTAAGTTAACTCTTACTTTTATTATTTCAGAATGTCTTTGCTAACAATGTATTGTTTAGGTCATCAAGTGTAGGTGACTCCTCCTAGGAGGTCGACAGATGTCCATTCAAGATTTTTGAGTGCAATGTCAGCAATAAGGGGCATTGAAACATTGATGTCTTCACTCTCTATGGATGGTAAATCCTTGTTTTCCTATATTTGGTTTTGAGTTAATTATGATTTGATAATTTGTACTTTAATCTTAGGTGCATCTCATAGTGGATTAATTTTGTGGAGTAGGAGATACAATAGCGGCACTATCTAGTATGCCAAATACAAATCAAAGTACATGTATTGGTGATAATTCACCATCATTTCTTGGATCTACCCGTGTTTCTAGCACAGGAGTTATGCAGACGTCATTATTGATTGACAATAATGAATTGATGCCTTTAAAATGTCCTAAGCTTCCAGATACTTTAAAATTATTATTTTTTATATTGTAATATGCATTTACCTATTCATAAAAAGTTTTGGATTGATTATCCCATGACATTTTTTTAGGAAACAATTCATTTTATAAGACGCTTTATGACCTCACACTAAGGATATTCGGGCCCACCATATGTACAATGTGGAACATCATAAGTGAACTAACCCTATCCCACTATTTTTTTTTCATATCATGTATTTTTCCTTTCATTCGGGTCTTTTCTTTTACTATATTCAAGGTACACAACTTTAGTTCATTTTTCTATCTAACAATTTTGTGTTTTTTCTTAAAAGGTGGAACTTGCAAGAAAAAAATTTAAAAGATCAGCTCATTAAATATTTAGAGCATGAGTTTGGTAGTAATATTTTTGAGGAGAAGAAAATTTTAGAAAAAGTTGCCAAACATCTTAAGACTGTGAGGGACTCATATAGAAAGAGTCTTGTCCAGAACCCAAAGTATGAGTGTCCTCCCTTTATTCCAGTGAGGGATTGGAATGAATTCATTTTGGATGCAAAGGAGAAAGGGGATGCTCAAAGAGGAATTACACTAACAAATGAGAGAATGTATGCAATAGTATTAACTACTAGTACAATGTAATAATGCACTAATTAGTGATCTTTATATCTATATCCTCTAACATATTTCAAACTTTTCATAGGTTGCAAGACACATCAAAGGAAGCAAAGGTCAAGTTGCAAAAGATTGGGCAGCACAGACTTGGCTATGGTGGATATTCCAAAATTAAAGCATGAATTGTAAGTAGCAGTAAATGAATTGCAGAGAAAAATTATTTATAAAATGCAAATAATTTTGTTTAATCAAAAAATGCAGGGCTCTGAATTTAATTTAGAGGCCAAGGCAAAACACCAAAAAATTGCCTTCAAGGAAGGCTATCAAGCCGTGGCTGAACGCCTATGCCAAGCTTCCACTAGCCCAATGCAAGAGTCTCCTACATCATGTGAATAGGTAAATATGCCAAAAAATATATTACAAATTGAATACTTGAGCAACAATCTATTTGATAATAATGTGCATGACATTGCAATGCAGCCTCTTAATCGTAACACAAATCCTATGCCGCATGACAAAGCCTCTAAAGTGCATCGTAGTGTCGATGGAGGTGTTCATTTGCTATTTAAAATTAATTATGTAATTATTAATATAATTTAACATCTTAAATTGAACATGGTCTAACTTTTTTTGTGTATATTTTAGAGGATACAGAATGTCATGCTAAATGAGTGTCACAAGATGTTCAGACTGATCACCATGTAGATCATGTGGCACATTCAGGTAAAGAAAATCTATGTTTTGTTCTTTTAAATTAATTTTTTGATTTATAGTTATTTTACTTAATTAAATACTTGTAATTCACTAATATAAAATGGTGTGAATTTAACTCATGACGTAGTTGTTATTGCAGTGGACCCCCCTTTGGCGCAACGGCCTCATGTTCCTAAACAGATGATGGGGAGACATGCATTGCAATTAGAATTAGCAGAGGAGGGGAATGACGAGGACATTGATCTTTCTCTTAGAAATTACATTAAAAAAAGAAGTAAGAAACCTAAAAAGAAATGATTATAATTAACATTTTTTGCTAATGAAAGAACATTGTCTTAATGGATGTAATTTTGTACTAGTAATGATGATGAATGATGTGTTAATGAATTATTCATGAATGTTGTGTGTTAATGAATTTTATGTGTTAATGAATGTTATCATGTGATTATAATGATTGAATGTTATATTTCAAAAATGGATGAATGAATGAATGTTACTAGATGTTAATGGGGAATTTAGAGTGATGTTCGGGGGGGGAAGGGGCCAAATGAGCTTCCACCTTCACATGGTTGGCCTTGTCAAGTAGAGAATATTAAACTATTCTCAAAACCAAGTGAAGCTCAAACTTTAAAGATAAGCTTAGAGTTAATAGTAACAACCAATTAGCAAGTCAAAATGAAGTTCATCATTACAGGTATCTTGCATTCTCAATGTTTGGAGCATTATTAAAAGCACCGTTATAAACATTTATTACTGTTATTACCATAATTTATGACCATTTTAGTAATATAATTTATGACCATTTTAGTAACTATTCTAACATCGCTATATGCTTGTGATTTGTTTATCTTGTTTCTTTGCAATCCTTGGTGCACTTGGGGAAAAGTATGATGAGGCAATGAGAAGAAATGATGTGAGGGCAATTGTTGTTACTAGTATGTATGCCCTTTCAATATCCACACTTAGTTTCTTATTTTATATTTCCAAAGGTTCATTGCATTACATGATCTGTCTTAAGTTTCCAATTCATTATGTTTGTGAAGTCTTGTCATGCTCGTATTTCAATGCCAAAAGCACAACCTGTGTTGCCATTAGAGCTTTCTCTTGGATTTATTCCTAGTTTTGGCACTAAGTGTTGGCACCTTTCTCTTGGTTGTGTTTGGATGTGTCGTATGTAATCCTTAATAGTTTGAATTTTTGAATATGAGAATCAAAATTTCCTTTTGCCTGTAAATAAAATAACTATAAGTAAGCGTTATGTCTTCGTATATGAGTTACCATGAATTAAGAGACCTTAAATAGACTTATCCCCATGTAGTCTTTTACTATAAGAACATAATTTATGACCATTTTAGTAACTATTCCAACATCGCTATATGCATGTGATTTGTTTATCTTGTTTCTTTGCAGTCCTTGGTGGACCTTGGGAAAAGTATGATGAGGCAATGAGAAGAAATGATGTGAGCGAAATGAAAAAAATGAAATAAATACCTGTGATGTCTTATCTAAAATACTGAAAGCTTTTCAGTGGCCTGATAAGAACTTATCTTGCTTTTCTTTTTGTACTTTCTTGAAGTGCGATTTGTCTCTTATGTTTTTTATTGGCTTTTTAGCTTATATTTTCTATTCTATACCTCAAAATCAGAGAGCATATGATTGTCTTCTTTTCTTTCATCATTATATTTGTATATATTCAATATTCAAACTGAAATGGTGCTTTTGTTTTTAGGAATGGACCCTCTATGAGATTGTCAGATATGCTCCTGTGCATAACTGGACTGCGTATGAAGAGGCCTTGAAGAAAAATCTTGTTTTGGCAAAGATGGTGATAAGTGGTGCTGTCTATTCCTTGGGAGATTGGATTGCATAGGCTTGTATCTCAAAATCATTTGTCTGTATCCTTGTATGCATGTCATGGTCTTATCTATGTTCCCTCTTAAGCTGGTCTCTTTGTATGTCACTGCCCTATTAGCATTCTTTCTTCATCACTGTGATGTGCACTATCCACATCTATTTGCATGATTAAACTATTTAATTTACTAGATACCACATAATTGAACAAATCTATCTAATCTCTAAATATTGTTTAAAAAATTAATTCTAACCAAAAATTCAAATGAGTATGACTATTGAAAACTTGAACCAATTATAGGTGCCAAGTATTTGTTCAAATCCAAGAGAAATATTTAGCCACTCATAATGCCTTCTTGTTAGTTACAATAAATTTCATAGCCCTCAATGAATTCTTGACATCCTGGATATATACATGAATTGTGAATATTTAGGGCTTATTTCTTGTAACTTTCAATGTTATGGGTTTACAATTTGTGATAATTAAGTGATAGATCCACTGATTGGATGAAACAAAAGCCACATATCAATAAATCAATGCACAAGAACTCCAAGATATGTTGGGTACCTTTTATAGTACCCTAAACATTATTTAACCAATGGAGAATGGATATGGGTTGGATTTATATACATACTTGTAACTTTTAAGATTAAATGTCTTATTTCATAGAGACACATCACATTACGATTGGGCAGATATATATAAGCCAACAACCACATATGCACAAACAAACAATTAACAACATGCACAAGGTAGGTGCAATGGTCCACTTAATAAGATCTAAATTTGATAAATTTATCTCTTCCAAGTGATTTAATCATTAAGTCAAAAATTTATTCCTTAGTGGGTCAAAAAGACCAACATGTTCATTATCAACCAAAAGTCAAATGTAATGGTGATAAACTTCAATATGCTTGGTTTTTCAACAACTTGAATGCATTCTAATTGGCAAATAGATGTCAAAGTATAACCCTCTCCAAAAAAGATAATCTCATCCACCAACCAAACATAGCTAGGTGGGATGTCCTCCTCATGCAAAAGATATTGCAGTTAATTTACTTACACCTAGTTAAGAAACCGAGTTGGAGTGCTCCATTCCTAAGGATCAATTTGGACAAACCATATGCATGTAACTCCTCATCTATGATGTTCTTATACATCTTAGATATTGGCATAGGTAACCTTGTACTAAAAGAGGCATCATAACTTGTCATGAATAGGATTAAAAGTGGCAGGACAGGATCTCCACCAAGTGTAAAGTCCCAAATTGTATGAGAAATTAAATTAAAAAATGCTTAAAAATAAAACCCCCAGATTCTTCCACACCATAGGAGTCCAAAGTCCTTATTACAAATGCATAAAGGGGAAATTATTTTTGGTTTGAAGTCAATTGCTTATCAAATAACATTAACTTGTGAGCTACATACTTACCATAACCCAATGTTCTTAGATTGGAGATTTCACATATGGGATTAATACTTTTGTTGGCATAATACAAGATCTTGAGATATTGTATTTGGTTTCACCATCAAATTGGGAGATATTTTGTCATTTATCCTTTCTAAAGGTGTTGATGTTGATGTGAACGAGATGTTTTCATTGCCAAGTTCCTATTCACACTAGCTACTATTGAGGACATCTTATCATATCTCTATGTTTCTTCACTTCAATCTCAAATAATCAATATGAACTATATGCTTAGACTCTCTGCACTAATGCAGTGTTGGACAAGGCATCCAATGATATATCTCAACAATCATGGTGATATATATCAAATATTTTGGTGAACAAGACCAAAATATCATCCCATTGATAGTTCCCATCAAAATATGCAAGGTACCTTTGCTATTGTGTCACAAGAGTGTACCTTTATGCTAAAATTTGTTCCCTTCTACTGACCCAATCTTGTTGACATCTGTTTGAAATCAGAAACATCATGAAGACTTTCAAACCACTATCTTACGTACTTGAAAATTTCTATTTTTAGTGACTAAAATCACTATTGTTTGTCTTATGCAAACTCACAAACCTTGGTGTTTTAAAACCAGATTATAGGTGTTGAATGGACTACTTTTTGTGTTTGCAAATGATGGAAAACTACTATGAAATTTTATGCAGAAACTTTCACAAAACTAATATGCCATGCTAATGCTTGAAAAATCAGGAATACATGTGGGAAATGTTTGATCAAACCCTAATCACTTGAGTCAAAACTACTTTGTTCATGATTTGGTGCCCCTTTTGCAAACTGTAAACGTGCTCGTGTCCGGTGAATCACACTTTTACATATAGAAATGCATGTTATTGTGTTTGAAAACTTCTTCCCTCTAGATCACTCCTCTATATACCTTTTGAAAATTCAAAATCTTCTCTTCTTACAAATGGGATGTGCTTGATCACTACCATTGAATATTTTTCATTTTGAAAATTATGTTTGCCTTTAGAATGGTGTGTGCCTCAGTATATAGGTGAACATTTTGAAAACTTGAAAATTTGTCAAATCCCTTTGGGGCATGTTGAGACATTTGTCATTGATGTCAAAGTACAAATAAAAATCCAAATAAGACACTACAAAAGTATGAATATATTGGGTTCATCATTATTTAGATTTTTCATTTATGGAAAACTAAGAAAAAGATAAATGTTTCATTGATTCTCAAAGACTTATAACACTGCTATTTGTGATGCTGGATGTGTATATTGAGAAGTTAAATTTATGTATATGGAAGTGATATTCAACATATTGGAAGCATCGAGAAACAAAAGCAACAATGAAAATGCTCTTCAATCACCATCAAGAAGAGTTCAATGCAAGAGCATCCTATAGCTGCCAAAAATATTTTCCAAATATGAGAGATTGCACTGCTAGAAAATAAGTGCAAGATGCAGTAGCATATATAGTAGAATATAGTATGATAGAGTGGACAATCGAGAACCATTATTGCAATGCAAATGAATAGAATGCTCTTAAAATAATGACAAGTTGTGTTGAACTACCAAGTGGAGGAATGATGGATGAAAGGTCATTATTATGAGTTTGATGGGATATACCTAGGATAGGTATATTATTATATCGTGATTAAGAAATCTAGAAAATTTATGGATGATTTCAAATGATAGATGAATTTAAAAAATGATGAAGTTCCAGTTCAGTCATATGCACAATCCAATGTGACGATTTATAGTTGAGGAATTGAGCGGGACTTTTCCTATTCCCAATTTCATCATGGTAGCATGATGCCACAAGCTACATGTCCTAATGTTGTTACGAGCATTGCAAATAAAAAGTGAAAAATGAAGACAACAATATAATTCAAACCCCTTACTTGTCTGTTGTATTCCCTATTTCTTCATAGTAGTAGGCCGCTAGCTACAATTCCCTATGTTATCAGCACTGCAAAGAAAAAGAGAAAGAATTCAATAATATACTTTGAGACTCCCATGCTTGTCTGCTATATGGTGATGCCACTAATTGTTTTAATGGCACTGTTACTAGATCAACAGAGTTACAATAATTTGTAAATAATAAACCCTTAATAAAATTCAAAATTGCTTTGCTTCTCTACTCCCCCTAGTTATATAGTGCCAATATGTGCTCCTAAGCCTGATTTGTTATAGAGCTATCATGATTCACTTATCATGGAGGATCCAAGAGCCTAGAAATGTCTAGAATCCCACAAGCACACCAAATAGAGCAAACCTTTGTATAGCCAAAATAATTGACCTATAACTAACTATGTCAATATTTTTAAGGAAAGCATTGTTGTCAAATTGCAATAACTGAACCTCTCAAAGCTTTAGCACTGAAGAAAACACTTCCCATTAATTCAAATTACTGCTTGATTCTACATTGAATCTACTTGTTTAGAAATGCATCTTTGATCCCATAGCATAATAGAAATCTTTGTTGCCTGATCTTGAATTATGAACAAAGATTCCAGAAGAAAGGAACTCATATAGAATGTAATGGTACACATTTTCTATCCACCAGTTGAAGTCCTTTGGTTATTATTTTGCTTTCAAATTCACTAATTATTTTTCTTTCAAATTCACTAATTTGGTTTTCTTTTTTTATTAATGTAATCTTGACTAACTTAGAACTCAAAAAAGCATTAACTAAGAAATTTTTTCAAGTAGAACTAGTCTTTGAAAGGTACATGGAAGATTTGTCATTTATGGAAAACTAAGAAAAAGATAAATGTTTCACTGATTCTTAGAGACTTATAACACTGCTATTTGTGATGATGGATGTGTATATTGAGAAGTTCAAGTTATGTATACGAAAGTTATATTCAACATATTGGAAGCATCAAGAAACAAAAGCAACAATGAAAATGCCTCTTCAATCACCATCACAATTTTTTAACCAAAAAATAGTATTGGTCAATTTTTTGACCTTTTAACATTAGTAGTTTGACAAGAATGCTATGCATTCAATGTCCACTTCAATGAACTATGGTCTCAATTTCGATGAACCTTGGTCACTTTGATAAAAGGTTCAATGTGCAATTCTTTCAGCTTCAAGTGATGACTTCGATGAAGATTAGGTAGCTACTTCGACCACTAAGGAAGTCACAATTTTGACGATGGGTTATCATGTAGAAGAATTGATGAAAAAAGTTTGACAATAGTTTTAGTCATTTGTTCGACCAATTGGTATTGAAAATTTGACTAATTCTCATTGAAAAATAGGGTAAAATTTACTGGTGATAATACTAGATAGTGTTAGCTGTGGCATGTGATCTGGAGAAGACTTACTTGGAAGTCAAATTCAGAGATGTAGCATGCATTTTATTTGGAAAATATAAATTAAGGATGCCAGTCCTTAATTCTTGTAATGGAATCATTGTATGCTTGTTATAGGTACCACACGTATCTTAGCAAGAGTTTATGTAATTAGGAAAGCCTATTTGGCTGACCTGATCATGTAGAATGTAATAGGGTATATATGTAAGATATTTTCCAAGGAAAAGGTGTGGTGAGAATATATGTAATGTGAAAGGAATTAGAAGAGCTGTGAGCTCATGTCTGCTAGATGTAGAGTAGAGGATTATTGGTGAACTTCATTGGAACTGATCAAGCAAAGACGGTTACTGGAAAATAGCTCAAAAATATTATGTATGTCTTTATATATACTTGGTATGAACCGTGTGTTCTGAAGGTGGATTTAACCTTCTTTAGGTAGTGAGCCCACCCATCTTTCTTGACTCCTAATAGGGTCTATCCTCTAACAAGGACTATGTACTATAATGTTTTAATAAGCTCCTAACAAGGCTAAATCTTCTAACAAGGATACTATACTCTCAGTACATCATTTGTGGGTGATAATTCCCACTGGGGTTTTTACCTTTAACATGGTTTCCTTGAAATGAAAATATTGTGTTGTTGTGTTGGCATTCATTGTGCTCATTGGATTTTATATTGCTTCTATACAAAGTTTAAAG